>CM074725.1:252266354-252440587 GCA_037306005.1 Rhinophrynus dorsalis
TCATCGGCTGCTCATTAGTTTCTTGCTCCAGGGCAGTCCCAAGAGCCTTACCCCTGGGTCCGATTTCAGGAAGCGATGACCCCAGTAAAAAGGCTCTGTCCACTGCTAATAATGAAGCCTTTGTCCTCTGCTCTGTGAAACCCCCCAGTTTATAAACAATGGTGGTATTGCACGGAGGGCCATAAAGAGACAAATGACTCGGAGTTAATAACTGGGGGCCACGTTAACCGCTTATTGCCTCATTGAATTTGGAGCAGGTGCCCAGACGGGAACCAAAAGGAGAAGAAATTGTGGATTGTACTAATGGGACTTAAATGGGTTAGTTGTTCTAGCTGGATACCAATAAAATAACCAAACCCCCCAAGTTTAACTCTTTGAAGACCAGGCGAGTGTGAAACTGGATAAGCCTCCTAAATACCCTTCCGATCTTCAGGTGGTTATGACTGATTATTAGCAGAAAACGCTCTATTCCAGCGCTTATCCATCTTTTATTTCTTGCTCAAGGTGCCCCTAATATGCAGTCTGAAATTTTTGGGGCACACCTAACATATTTTATGACATCTGTCAAGCATGTGACGAAGGGTACAAATACATAAATATATAGCTATTTGTACTTCTCAGAATAACAAAGACAAATGCGCAGTAGGTGACACTTTCCGCAAATATGGGTTTGAAATTCATCAAATGAGTGTGTGACATCAAT
The DNA here is from genome assembly GCA_037306005.1 of Rhinophrynus dorsalis. Taxonomy (NCBI): domain Eukaryota; kingdom Metazoa; phylum Chordata; class Amphibia; order Anura; family Rhinophrynidae; genus Rhinophrynus; species Rhinophrynus dorsalis. The sequence goes on from CM074725.1 coordinate 252,267,058, forward strand.
TGCCCTGTGTTCAAAACAAGAAATGGTCTTAACCCATTGCACTGCAATTCATTAGATACCTCTCAAAGTGTTATGAATCAGAGTGCTCTGCTGGTCTGTAAATGGTTAACCCTTTGAGTGCCAGAGGGGTACGCATTGCACTGCTTTGAGAGTTATAGACCCCTATATCTCCTATAGAGGACACTTGGGAGGTATGGACCCCTAAAATCTTTTAAAGAGGGATACTTGGGAGGTATGGACCCCTAATATCTCCTAAAGAGAGAGACTTGAGAGGTATGTACCCCTAATATCTCCTAAAGAGGTGCACTTTTAATGTACAGACCCCCCAATATCTCTTAAAGAGGGACACAGGAGGTACAGACCCATATTATCTCCTAAAGAGGGACACTTGGGAGGTATGGATCCCTATTATCTCCTAAAGAGGGACACTTGGGAGGTATAGACCCCTAATATCTCCTAAAGAGGGACACTTGGAAGGTGTGGACCCCTAATATCTCCTAAAGAGGGACAATTGGGAGGTACAGACCCCTAATATCTCCTAAAGAGGGATACTTGGGAGGTGTGAACCCCTAATATCTCCTAAAGAGGAACACTTGGAGGTACAGACCCCTAATATCTCCTAACGAGGGACACTTGGGAGGTATGTACCCATAATATCTCCTAAAGAGGGACACTTGGGAGGTACAGACCCCTAATATCTCCTAACGAGGGACACTTGGGAGGTACGGACCCCTAATATCTCCTAAAGAGGGACACTTGAGAGGTACGGACCCCTAATATTTCCTAAAGAGGGACACTTGGGAGGTATGTACCCCTAATATCTCCTAAAGAGGGACACTTGGGAGGTACGGACCCCTAATATCTCCTAAAGAGGACACTTGGGAGGTATGGACCCCTAATATCTCCTAAAGAGGGACACTTGGGAGGTATGGACCCCTAATATCTCCTAAAGAGGGACACTTGGGAGGTATGGACCCCTAATATCTCCTAAAGAGGGACACTTGGGAGGTATGAAGCCCTAATATCTCCTAAAGAGGGACAATTGGGAGGTACGGACCCCTAATATCTCCTAAAGAGGGACACTTGGGATGTACAGACCCCTAATATCTCTTAAAGAGGGACACTTGGGAGGTACGGACCCCTAATATCTCCTAAAGAGGGACACTTGGGAGGTATGGACCCCTAATATCTCCTAAAGAGGGACAGTTGGGAGATGTGGACCCCTAATATCTCCTAAAGAGGGACACTTGGGAGGTACAGACCCCTAATATCTCCTAAAGAGGGACACTTGGGAGGTATGTACCCCTAATATCTCCTAAAGCGGGACACTTGGGAGGTACAGACCCCTAATATCTCCTAAAGAGGGACACTTGGGAGGTACAGACCCCTAATATCTCCTAAAGAGGGATACTTGGGAGGTGTGAACCCCTAATATCTCCTAAAGAGGAACACTTGGAGGTACAGACCCCTAATATCTCCTAACGAGGGACACTTGGGAGGTATGTACCCATAATATCTCCTAAAGAGGGACACTTGGGAGGTACAGACCCCTAATATCTCCTAACGAGGGACACTTGGGAGGTACGGACCCCTAATATCTCCTAAAGAGGGACACTTGAGAGGTACGGACCCCTAATATTTCCTAAAGAGGGACACTTGGGAGGTATGTACCCCTAATATCTCCTAAAGAGGGACACTTGGGAGGTACAGACCCCTAATATCTCCTAAAGAGGGACACTTGGGAGGTACAGACCCCTAATATCTCCTAAAGAGGGATACTTGGGAGGTGTGAACCCCTAATATCTCCTAAAGAGGAACACTTGGAGGTACAGACCCCTAATATCTCCTAACGAGGGACACTTGGGAGGTATGTACCCATAATATCTCCTAAAGAGGGACACTTGGGAGGTACAGACCCCTAATATCTCCTAACGAGGGACACTTGGGAGGTACGGACCCCTAATATCTCCTAAAGAGGGACACTTGAGAGGTACAGACCCCTAATATCTCCTAACGAGGGACACTTGGGAGGTATGTACCCATAATATCTCCTAAAGAGGGACACTTGGGAGGTACAGACCCCTAATATCTCCTAACGAGGGACACTTGGGAGGTACGGACCCCTAATATCTCCTAAAGAGGGACACTTGAGAGGTACGGACCCCTAATATTTCCTAAAGAGGGACACTTGGGAGGTATGTACCCCTAATATCTCCTAAAGAGGGACACTTGGGAGGTACGGACCCCTAATATCTCCTAAAGAGGACACTTGGGAGGTATGGACCCCTAATATCTCCTAAAGAGGGACACTTGGGAGGTATGGACCCCTAATATCTCCTAAAGAGGGACACTTGGGAGGTATGGACCCCTAATATCTCCTAAAGAGGGACACTTGGGAGGTATGAAGCCCTAATATCTCCTAAAGAGGGACAATTGGGAGGTACGGACCCCTAATATCTCCTAAAGAGGGACACTTGGGATGTACAGACCCCTAATATCTCCTAAAGAGGGACACTTGGGAGGTACGGACCCCTAATATCTCCTAAAGAGGGACACTTGGGAGGTATGGACCCCTAATATCTCCTAAAGAGGGACAGTTGGGAGATGTGGACCCCTAATATCTCCTAAAGAGGGACACTTGGGAGGTACAGACCCCTAATATCTCCTAAAGAGGGACACTTGGGAGGTATGTACCCCTAATATCTCCTAAAGAGGGACACTTGGGAGGTACAGACCCCTAATATCTCCTAAAGAGGGACACTTGGGAGGTACAGACCCCTAATATCTCCTAAAGAGGGATACTTGGGAGGTGTGAACCCCTAATATCTCCTAAAGAGGAACACTTGGAGGTACAGACCCCTAATATCTCCTAACGAGGGACACTTGGGAGGTATGTACCCCTAATATCTCCTAAAGAGGGACACTTGGGAGGTACGGACCCCTAATATCTCCTAAAGAGGACACTTGGAAGGTATGGACCCCTAATATCTCCTAAAGAGGGACACTTGGGAGGTATGGACCCCTAATATCTCCTAAAGAGGGACACTTGGGAGGTATGGACCCCTAATATCTCCTAAAGAGGGACACTTGGGAGGTATGAAGCCCTAATATCTCCTAAAGAGGGACAATTGGGAGGTACGGACCCCTAATATCTCCTAAAGAGGGACACTTGGGATGTACAGACCCCTAATATCTCTTAAAGAGGGACACTTGGGAGGTACGGACCCCTAATATCTCCTAAAGAGGGACACTTGGGAGGTATGGACCCCTAATATCTCCTAAAGAGGGACAGTTGGGAGATGTGGACCCCTAATATCTCCTAAAGAGGGACACTTGGGAGGTACAGACCCCTAATATCTCCTAAAGAGGGACACTTGGGAGGTATGTACCCGTAATATCTCCTAAAGCGGGACACTTGGGAGGTACAGACCCCTAATATCTCCTAAAGAGGGACACTTGGGAGGTATGTACCCCTAATATCTCCTAAAGCGGGACACTTGGGAGGTACAGACCCCTAATATCTCCTAAAGAGGGACACTTGGGAGGTACAGACCCCTAATATCTCCTAAAGAGGGATACTTGGGAGGTGTGAACCCCTAATATCTCCTAAAGAGGAACACTTGGAGGTACAGACCCCTAATATCTCCTAACGAGGGACACTTGGGAGGTATGTACCCATAATATCTCCTAAAGAGGGACACTTGGGAGGTACAGACCCCTAATATCTCCTAACGAGGGACACTTGGGAGGTACGGACCCCTAATATCTCCTAAAGAGGGACACTTGAGAGGTACGGACCCCTAATATTTCCTAAAGAGGGACACTTGGGAGGTATGTACCCCTAATATCTCCTAAAGAGGGACACTTGGGAGGTACAGACCCCTAATATCTCCTAAAGAGGGACACTTGGGAGGTACAGACCCCTAATATCTCCTAAAGAGGGATACTTGGGAGGTGTGAACCCCTAATATCTCCTAAAGAGGAACACTTGGAGGTACAGACCCCTAATATCTCCTAACGAGGGACACTTGGGAGGTATGTACCCATAATATCTCCTAAAGAGGGACACTTGGGAGGTACAGACCCCTAATATCTCCTAACGAGGGACACTTGGGAGGTACGGACCCCTAATATCTCCTAAAGAGGGACACTTGAGAGGTACAGACCCCTAATATCTCCTAACGAGGGACACTTGGGAGGTATGTACCCATAATATCTCCTAAAGAGGGACACTTGGGAGGTACAGACCCCTAATATCTCCTAACGAGGGACACTTGGGAGGTACGGACCCCTAATATCTCCTAAAGAGGGACACTTGAGAGGTACGGACCCCTAATATTTCCTAAAGAGGGACACTTGGGAGGTATGTACCCCTAATATCTCCTAAAGAGGGACACTTGGGAGGTACGGACCCCTAATATCTCCTAAAGAGGACACTTGGGAGGTATGGACCCCTAATATCTCCTAAAGAGGGACACTTGGGAGGTATGGACCCCTAATATCTCCTAAAGAGGGACACTTGGGAGGTATGGACCCCTAATATCTCCTAAAGAGGGACACTTGGGAGGTATGAAGCCCTAATATCTCCTAAAGAGGGACAATTGGGAGGTACGGACCCCTAATATCTCCTAAAGAGGGACACTTGGGATGTACAGACCCCTAATATCTCCTAAAGAGGGACACTTGGGAGGTACGGACCCCTAATATCTCCTAAAGAGGGACACTTGGGAGGTATGGACCCCTAATATCTCCTAAAGAGGGACAGTTGGGAGATGTGGACCCCTAATATCTCCTAAAGAGGGACACTTGGGAGGTACAGACCCCTAATATCTCCTAAAGAGGGACACTTGGGAGGTATGTACCCCTAATATCTCCTAAAGAGGGACACTTGGGAGGTACAGACCCCTAATATCTCCTAAAGAGGGACACTTGGGAGGTACAGACCCCTAATATCTCCTAAAGAGGGATACTTGGGAGGTGTGAACCCCTAATATCTCCTAAAGAGGAACACTTGGAGGTACAGACCCCTAATATCTCCTAACGAGGGACACTTGGGAGGTATGTACCCCTAATATCTCCTAAAGAGGGACACTTGGGAGGTACGGACCCCTAATATCTCCTAAAGAGGACACTTGGGAGGTATGGACCCCTAATATCTCCTAAAGAGGGACACTTGGGAGGTATGGACCCCTAATATCTCCTAAAGAGGGACACTTGGGAGGTATGGACCCCTAATATCTCCTAAAGAGGGACACTTGGGAGGTATGAAGCCCTAATATCTCCTAAAGAGGGACAATTGGGAGGTACGGACCCCTAATATCTCCTAAAGAGGGACACTTGGGATGTACAGACCCCTAATATCTCCTAAAGAGGGACACTTGGGAGGTACGGACCCCTAATATCTCCTAAAGAGGGACACTTGGGAGGTATGGACCCCTAATATCTCCTAAAGAGGGACAGTTGGGAGATGTGGACCCCTAATATCTCCTAAAGAGGGACACTTGGGAGGTACAGACCCCTAATATCTCCTAAAGAGGGACACTTGGGAGGTATGTACCCCTAATATCTCCTAAAGAGGGACACTTGGGAGGTACAGACCCCTAATATCTCCTAAAGAGGGACACTTGGGAGGTACAGACCCCTAATATCTCCTAAAGAGGGATACTTGGGAGGTGTGAACCCCTAATATCTCCTAAAGAGGAACACTTGGAGGTACAGACCCCTAATATCTCCTAACGAGGGACACTTGGGAGGTATGTACCCATAATATCTCCTAAAGAGGGACACTTGGGAGGTACAGACCCCTAATATCTCCTAACGAGGGACACTTGGGAGGTACGGACCCCTAATATCTCCTAAAGATGGACACTTGAGAGGTACGGACCCCTAATATTTCCTAAAGAGGGACACTTGGGAGGTATGTACCCCTAATATCTCCTAAAGAGGGACACTTGGGAGGTACGGACCCCTAATATCTCCTAAAGAGGACACTTGGGAGGTATGGACCCCTAATATCTCCTAAAGAGGGACACTTGGGAGGTATGGACCCCTAATATCTCCTAAAGAGGGACACTTGGGAGGTATGGACCCCTAATATCTCCTAAAGAGGGACACTTGGGAGGTATGAAGCCCTAATATCTCCTAAAGAGGGACAATTGGGAGGTACGGACCCCTAATATCTCCTAAAGAGGGACACTTGGGATGTACAGACCCCTAATATCTGCTAAAGAGGGACACTTGGGAGGTACGGACCCCTAATATCTCCTAAAGAGGGACACTTGGGAGGTATGGACCCCTAATATCTCCTAAAGAGGGACAGTTGGGAGATGTGGACCCCTAATATCTCCTAAAGAGGGACACTTGGGAGGTAGCGACCCCTAATATCTCCTAAAGAGGGACACTTGGGAGGTAGCGACCCCTAATATCTCCTAAAGAGGGACACTTGGGAGGTACAGACCCCTAATATCTCCTAAAGAGGGATACTTGGGAGGTATAGACCCCTAATATCTCCTTAAGAGGGACACTTGGGAGGTAGCGACCCCTAATATCTCCTAAAGAGGGACACTTGGGAGGTACAGACCCCTAATATCTCCTAAAGAGGGATACAGGATGTATGGATCCCTAATATCTCCTAAAGAGGGACACTTGGGAGGTACAGAGCCCTAATATCTCCTAAAGAGGGACACTTGAGTGGTATGGACCCCTAATATCTCCTAAAGAGGGACACTTGGGAAGTATGAAGCCCTAATATCTCCTAAAGAGGGACAATTGGGAGGTACGGACCCCTAATATCTCCTAAAGTGGGACACGTGGACGGTATGGTGCTTACAGTCCATTACAGTACTTCAGATCTGACTTGGTTTTGACTCCTGAACTCGTCCTGTTACCAGCAGAGCGGCATCACATGTGAGAAGTTGTGTTTACTGATCACAGCTCTCCGCTGTTTGAGGCTTGTACTAAGCTCTCCTTCCCCAGAGGGTGCAGATCATTAGGACTCTAATAAGCAGCCTTGGTATTGAGTTCTACTGTGTACACTGCAATCACTGCACTGAAGGCTTTGTGTGTCTGTGCACATTACTGTGGAGTGCCAGAGCTGTTTGCTTGGCTTTGTCTGTCTCCCAATTTGCATTCACTTGATGGATTGCCAGGGTCGGAGGTGCACTGCTTGGGAAACACTGAAGTGCCTTCTCAGCAAACTCTTTAAAGGAAGGAAACACTAACAGAGCCATGTGCCCATCTCCTCGCCATTCCCTGGACTCCCCTAGATCAATATGACAGTTTGCTTAGAAGATCTGGACATGAATTCACAGCCTCTCCCTGACTCAAGTTGTCACACATATTTGCTGAAGTAGGTACTTGGCTTTAACAAGCTGAGAGATCCGATGCTTTTTTTTTAAGGGGCCCTATCGCCTAAAGACAACATTGGTGATTTTAGATGAAAGTTGGTAGCGTGTTAGCTGTAAAAATACAACAGGCAAATATAGTCAAGTTGATACCTTTGTTGGCTAACTAAGCAGATTTAGGATGCAAGCTTTCAAGATCTCTTGGGTCTCTTTCTCAGACATGTTATATAGATAAATATGAAAACATCTCTCTTATATACAGGTACACATTGTGTACTTGTATTTAATGCAATGTATACTTGTATGTAAGAGAGATGTTTTCATATTTATCTGTATCACATGCCTGAGGAAGACACCTGAGAGGTCTTGAAAGCTTGCATCCTAAATCTGCTTAGTTAGCCAACAAAGGTATCAGCTTGACTATATTTGGCTCCTGTAGTGGTGATTTTAAAATGGTTTTCATAACCAACAATATGATGTATTAGCCATTTTATATTTAGAAAACTAGTTTTGGTGTATATATTATGGTAATTGACCCGCTGAGTGCCAGAGAGGTATCCAAAGCATTGCAATGTGTTGGATACCTTTCTGACACTCATCGGGTTCAGGAATGCTGTGTAGTCACTTCCTGTCTTAGCCTGTATTACCTCCTATTCTGACACTGCTCAGCATTGCTTTACCCACCTCCGCTAGCAGTGAAAGGGTGAAGTGTCAGCGAGGGAGGAGATATTGTAGGAAAGACAGGAAGTGCCTGTTCTTCCCCTCCCCTTCCTATAAATATAAAGGGTTATATGCACAAAGTACGGAGGAGACATTATGGGGCATACAAAGATTAAAATGGGGCTATTAACTGCTCGAATGCTAGAACTCTGGCATTCAAAGGGTTAAAAGTCCCATTTAAGTCAATAAAGGCTTACCAAATAAGGCTTGATGTGTGCATTGATTTATATGGTGCCTTTAACCCTATCAGTGCTTGAAAGGTCTTTAAAAGCATTTAGCCTTCAAGTGCCAGAGAGGTAGCCAATGCATTGCAACACAATGCGTTGGATATCTCTGGCACTCAAAGGGTTGACAGTTGTCTTGGGAGATGCAATCCAAAATATTGGGGGACCAGATCTCCCAAATATACGCCTGTAAGTGGATGACCTAGCTAGCATTCAGCTGGTTAAATCACAAATTAAAGGGATAGTAATGCTTCACAAAACAGAAGCTCCAATTAATCTTCATCGTATTTAGGCCATGGAGAGTGTTATTTCAATACTGTCAGAGTTGTAGTTCAGGAATAATTGAATGATATAGTTCAAGAGTAATTGAATGATAAAGTATGCCCCTCCCACCCCTTTTACCTAGTGTAAGCCGCCTCCCCTCAGATGTGGAATGCAGTCCATAGACCAGACAGATAACAGCAGGGGACAATCTTCTTCCTATGAGAACAATGAAAGCCCTGCCCCCTTTGACAAGCTTTTCAGGTTTTTCCCTTATCTTAATTGAAGATTGTCCCTCTCTGCAGTCTACCTGGGCACCTCCCTTCTGATCTGGCTGAGCAGTGTTACATCAGTAAAAGGGGCGGGAGGGGGATACTTTATCATTGAATTACTCTTGTACTACAACTCTGACAGAATTGAAATAACACTCTCCAAAGTCCAAATATATGATGATTAATTAGAGCCGCTTTTATTATGAAACATTACTATCCCTTTAAACCAGCAGAAATTTACATAAATTTTAATGTCCCCTCTGGTGCAGCTGATTTGCTCCAGAATTGCTGCCGCGCTGTTCAGTACATCAGTGTAACTGTGTATACAGGATAGGAGTGAACCTGCGAGAAATAACTTTATTTGGTTACGCTGTGTAAACATCAAAAGGAGAGCGCTCTTCTCTGTACAGCAAGTGAATCAAACGAACACTCACATGTATCAGGAGCAGCAATAGAGATGTGCTCTCCCCCAACAGGATTCAGCACAGCGTCATACAAAATCCATTTTTTCTTTTCTTTACAAGTAAATGGCTTGGTGTCTTAAGCAGAGTTTTTACAGCTGGGGGAATTTCCTGAATTTATTCTATTTTTGCTGCACTTGGAATCTTGACGAATCTTCAGCTTTTAGATTTTGAACAGATCCAGGAAAGTCCAGGAAATACGCTATTTTTCAATGGAGCGATTTATTAGTTTCTTAAACATAGGAAAAAAGAGACTTTGCTCCATCACAACCTGTTTAATGGAAAGTATCTCACATTCAGACGTTTCTGTTTACAAATAGTTACTGGGGGAGATTCACTAAGCGTTGATAAAGAGGTGATAAAGTGTAGATAAGGGGGAGATAACTTCTCCAGTGATATCACTTCTCCAGTTCCTATGTTAGTCTATGGAGCCTATTCACTAAGATCTCCAAAGGTGAAGATATCTTCATAGAATAACGCTGGACTTGGAGAAGTGATAAACCAGTGAAGTCATCTCCACTTTATCACTTCTTTATCACCGCTTAGTGAATCTCTCCCACTGTGTTCCAAGGTGCCCCTGCAATGTGTCAGAGCAGTTACCATCCCCAGATATCCTGGGTGCCAGCTGGGCATACTGCACTAGGAGTAAGGTAACAGGAAGGGTCCATGTGTCTCCTCCCCTTGTATCACTGATGCAGTGTGTGAGCACTGAGCACACAGGAAGAAGGAAGTGTCCATATCTCTCCTCCCCTTGTATCACTGATGCAGTGTGTGAGTACTGAGCACACTGTACTAGGAAACGGGAAGAAGGAAGTGTCCATATCTCTCCTCCCCTTGTATCACTGATGTAGTGTGAGCGAGCACTGAGTACAGTGCACTGATGCAGTGTGTGAGAACTGAGCATACCACGGATTTAATCTCAACCCCACCACCACCACCTCTCCTCTCTTCCTGCTTTTGAAAGATTGAGGACAGGATGATTAATGGGAGACCAACATAAACAAATAAAAGGTATATGTTACAGCTCAGCCTTTTACTGGTTAATCACTGCTAGTCCCACTGATGGCAATATCAGGATTATAAATCTACATTCCTCAGTTTACAGCTGATGTTTTGCGTTCCAGAGGCAGCTGATGATTACATCATCACGGCCTATACAGCCAATAGGCGTGAGTTTGCCACCGACCGCTTCGGCTGTTGCAGGAGGTGGGACAAGTAGCTTGGGGTGGATCTGTACAATTTGGGCTGTCATGTATAACGCTGCTATGCCCTGATATGATTATCTAGTAAAAGACTGAGCTATACCTTCTCTATTATGATTTTTTCATGTTAAAGTGTTAGTAATGTCCAAAAAAAAGTTTTTTTTGCATTTAGAAGAGCTTAAAAATTTGAGCTAAATGCAAAAAATCATATCTCTCAAACCACGTTATTCAAAATTAATGACTTCATTGGAATGGTCTAAAACTTGTGCTTGCAAACCAAGCGCACGTTTTAGACCATTCCAATGAAGTAATTCGTTGTAACTAACAAGATTGCGGCTCTGCTGCAGAGCCTCCGTGTCGACCGACACGGATCTCCTGCTGACAGTTTTACAGCTGTCAGTAGGAGACAGCGAACTTTAAACGCCCATATCTCTTAAACCATAGCGGTTTGAGAGATAAGTTTTTTTTTTGCATTTAGCTCAGCTTTTTAAGCTCTTCTAAATGCAAAAACACTTTTTTTGGACATTACTAACCCTTTAATTCCCTCTTAGGAAGGAAATATATTTTAAATTATGCTAGTTACATGACAAGCATTTACTTTAACCCTTTGAGTGCCAGAGAGGTACGCAACGCATTGCAAAGCAATGCGTTGCGTACCCCTCTGGCACTCAAAGGGTTCAATTTAACTTCAAGTTAATATTTTAATTTGCAGTTCAATCCTGAAATTGAATTCATATAAAGTACTGTACTGAGCATGTAAGTCCAATGCGTTTATGCTGTAGCAAGGTTGGACAATCTGCAGTCCTGTGGCTATTGTTGGACTACACCTCCCATCATTCTCGGCTGGCATCCAGCTGTTTTTGGAATCTTCTCCATCATCTTTGACAAGCTTCCAGCTGTTTTTGGACAATTCCCATTATGCTCTATCAACCTCCAGCTATTGTTAGACCACAAGTCAGGACGGTGGACATTGTAGTCCAACAACAACTGAAGAACTGCAGGTTCCCAGCCCATCCTAGAGGTAAGACTGAGGTGCAGATTGCCCCTTTCCTTGTTGGTACATGCGCACATGTCACTGGTGGGTGCTGTGCCCTCAGATACCCTGATATCCACACTGTACCAGCCTTAAGCTCCCAAGAACAAACAGAAAAGTTATCTTGATTTATAATCGTTTGCATTAGGATAATATAAAGTACAAATCATTTCTTTGCCTCTGACAGGCCACCCCTACTGAGCTCTGACATGTCTGTATTAAACCCTGACCAATAGTGTTTTGCAACCATGTCACCTCCTCCCCCTTTACCCTTTGATTGCCATAGGGGTATGTAAATCATTGCTTTGCAATGAGTTGCGTGCCCTTCTGACCCTCTCAAAGGGTTAAAGTGTAACTGTAACATGGACATTGCCCCATTGGTAGATCTGATACCCTGACATCAGGCCTGTCATGAAGCTGGGCGCGTCATTGTGAGCCCTGGCGGACCAGAGACTCGAGACTCCAGTTTTTAGATTGAATTATTGAGTCTCCGGGGACCAAGACTGATTCTCTGCCTTAGTGAGTTCAGTGGGAACCCCAAAGACTTTCCCTGCCCATTCAGTCAATGTCCCAACAAACCCCATCAACTTTATGACCATGGCCGTCCACAGAAATTTTTCCATGGGGAAGCAATGCCATAATATGACGTAAGTGCCCGCCCTCTAGACACCCATGATTATGACACAAATCGCGTGGTTTGGACGGTCCCATGCTCACCCCTGTGTGTTACTCTGGGTGCCAGGGAAGGGTTTGGTGGAGGGGCAGAACGGGAGATCTGTAAATATGACTTCCTACAGCGTTCTCACTGCGACACTGAACGATGCAAGTCTCTCACTTCCTGTAGACCCTGTGCTTTGAGCTCAAAGGCAGACACACAATGGATCTGATGTTCTTGTGAATTAAGCCATTCGCACCTTGATGAATCCCGGCCTTAGTGAAACCCCCCCCCCATGAGTAGAAAGTGATGTGGTTAACCCTTTGAGTGCCAGAGAGGTATCCAAGACATAGCAACACAACGCGTTGGATTTCTGTCTGGCACTCAAACGGTTAAAGCGGAACTTTCAGATGATAGCAAGTCGCTATGTATTCATTAAATGCATGGCGACTAGCCCGAAAATAGATGTCTTACCATAAAAAATACGTGTGTCTAAAGGATCCGTCCCGTTTGGAGACCGGAACTGAGGCTAGAGCGTAGACATCTTGTCTGTCCGCCTGCGCCGTCAGTCCCGTTCTTCATAGAGTAGACTGCTTTGCACCATATGGTCACCGGTAGGGACTGACGGCGCAGGCGCATAGACCGCATTAACCTGCCCGTCAGTCCCGAAACGGGATGGATTCCTTCACACACACTAATTTTTTTACGGTAAGACATCTATTTTTAAGCTAGTCGCCATGCATTTAATGAATTAATGGCGATTGGCTATTATCTGAAAGTTCCGCTTTAAGGGAGTAACAGATCTTGGTGTGAATTTCCCTTTAGGTAAAGAAACAAGCTGGGTGGGGATTTGCAGTGAAAACCCTTCCATGTATGGTCAAACTAAAAGGGCAATTAAACTACTATGTACACTATTAACTTCTAGTGAGAGCGCCTGATGTCTGATACCACTCGCGGTACCTTTCTGTTGCAAATCAGCACTATACTTGTCTTGTTTGTGAGTCCTGTCTGCAGTACTGATAATCACACAATAAAATGAATGTCTCTAAGTATAATAAAATAAAATAAAATACAAGTAATAAAATAGTCAGTTCTATTTCAGACCAAAATGACCTTAAATAAAATGTGAGGGATACCATCTCTCCATTCTGACTGAATCAGGATAGAGGGAGCGTTTAACACTTCGAGTGCCAGAGGGTTATGCTGAATTATCCTGAATACGTCTGGTGTTATTGAGAAATCCAACTCATTCCAAGACGCACAGACAGACATATTGCTGTAGTGACATCTGTGCGCCTGCAGTCACTTCCTGTACCTTAAGGTACAATGCAACTCCTCCTCACCAATCCTAGAGGAGACCGGGACAGACAGTGCAGGCGACCAGATGTCTCTTCAGCAAGATGTCTGCTCTGATACCTGCCTGTGAGTCTCAGAACAAGTTGGATTTATCAGTTACACCGGACTTATTCAGGATAATACTAGTAGTTTTGGTATGCGTATCACTGTGTGAAAAATTATTTTGGGAGCACATTAATTTCAGTGATAGTTCTGCTTTAAGAACCACTTATTTTTTAACTAGTTGAAAAGCCCATGTACACAGGCCACAGTGCCACCCTCAACCTCAACTGGTGCCCGGATCCTGTTGGCCGCTCTGCATTCATGCGCAGTACTGACTGCCCGAACATGCTGCGGCTGATAACTCAGCGGGGCAAGGTCCCAGGAAGGTGCGCAGAGAGGACTACGGTCTGAATTCGGAGTGCCCTGCTCCATTATCAGCCGCGGTGTGGGAGTCTCTACTATGCATGACTGCAGCGCGCTCAGATGTCTCTGCTGTGCGTGACATCTTCTGACAAACATACTTTTAGAGAATGATTATATAGAGGATAGGATGTATGGGGTTTCCCTTTAAAGAAATATAAACAAAATCACTTTATTTTACAACTCTACACAATTTCGCTAGACACTGAACGCAGGTTTACAACCACAGTTTATTATTATATTATGATCGTTTCCCTTTACAACTGTGAGTGCCATGGCTTTGCACTCTCTGGCACTGAAGAAGTTAAAAAAAATAAATAATAATGTTTGGTGAGAAAATAGTGTGAATGTAATACGCACTGACTAAAAGAGGAGCAATTCTGTGGAAAATCAATTGCGCCATGGGAAGGGATGCAATAATTTAACCCTTTGAGTACCAGAGGGGTACGCAACACATTGCAAAGCAATGCGTTGCGTACCTCTCCAGCACTCAAAGGGTTGTATACAGTAGAGAGGTCTCCAACACAATTTTGGTTTCATTGTGTGCATAAAGACTTAACCTTTTGAGTGTGTGTGTGTGTGTGTGTGTGTGTGTGTGTGTGTGTGTGTGTGTGTGTGTGTGTGTACCTCTCCGGCACTCGAAGGGTTAAAGTGGACCTGTCACCTTGAATTTTCTTTACATATCTGAAAACTTCATTCCAGACTGCCTATGTGTCGTGTCAACCAAAAGATCAGCAGATTTATAGTTTAGGCGTTATTCCCACTTTTATTTCTGGGAAAAGTAAAAGTGAAGATCAACTGCTGCAGTGCAGGGCTTCATTAGCATATGACTTGTCACTGAAAACCTCCATTATCCTATGACACATCACTGTAAAGGCTTCAGTAGCATTCGGAATGTCACAGAAAAGCTTAATTAGCATATGAAACATTACTTGTACCGCAATTAGCATACATTAGCATATGGTAACAAGTAGGAATATCTCTTTAACCCTTTGAGTGCAATCAAAGGGTTAACGTTTGCTGGACGTATGGCTAACATTTTTTTAAAAGGGAAAGTAATACCTTTAATAAAGTGCAGCCCCGAGTCTTCTTTATTCTATTTCTTGTAAGTAGCGCTATATTTCAATACTAACAGGTTTGTCGTTCAACAGCAATTGAATCCAAAAGTATCCCCCTCCGCCCCTATACCCTGCATCATTCATGCCTCTCAGTCTGGTCCGGATGCAGAGTGGTGAGGGACATCTTCAGTCATCATAAGGAAAATCCTGTCCTCCTTCCTCAAGGGGGCAGTGTTTTCCTTATACTTACTGAGTGAAGATTGTCCCTTGCTGCAGCCGTCCGGTCCCATGACCGGATTCCACAACCGATGGGAGGTGGCTGGAAGGGGCAGGAGGGGATCCTTTCGGATTCAATTGCTGTCGAACTACAAAGCTGTTAGAATTGAAATATAGAGCTACGTGCTAAAAATAAAATAAAAAAGACTCAGAGCGGCACTTTATTTTAGGTGTTACTGTCCCTTTAATACAGTTTCCAAATATCCAAACTTGAATGATATGAACGTTTCACTTTAACTCCTGATTTGCTTTGCATTGCACGTCTGATCCTCAGATGCTCTCTGTACAAATGTTTTTCCTCCTTGCAAATGCCTAAATCCATATTTAAATTCAGTCTAGCTGACACCCCAGCTGTCCCCTATCCCCACCCATGTTACAGCTATGCAGGAGCGGCTCTGGCTGCGGTGAGGTTCTCCTGTTTATATTACACTGGATGTCTTGATTAAACACCAGTGATCTGATCCAGACTTTCGGCATTAGAAGCGAGTCCCTTCGAGTCTTAGCGAGCGGGCGGCGGAAACGTCTGGGAGAGTACAAAGCTATGAGTCACAGGACGGGCTGGAGAGATGCAAAGCGACTGTAGACCCAGGGCGAAGCGTTCCCTCACACGGTCCTCCTGCTGCGTCTGAGCAGCTCCGGGCATTGGCCAGGCTACGAATTAACCCTTTGAGTTCCAGAGGGGTACGGAACGCATTGCTTATCCACGACTTGGCCAATTTGCGAATACTAAAATCTCACTCCATTTCTAAGAAATATCATAAATGCACATTACAGGGCACATATTTACTAAGAAGTATTATATATTCACATTACAGGGCACATATTTACTAAGAAATTTTATATATGCACATTACATGGCACAAATTTAAGTTTATATAGACGAGCGCAGGTTTGTCTTTTTGTCTGTCTGTTTTCACTTTGGGTTTGTGTCTGAGGTTTGGGTGACTGGAGAACCCTCTCATTCTCTGCTGCTGTCTATGTACTTTTTATATTCACATTAAAATTATATTACTATATTGATATGTTATGGTGAGTTGGCGCTGTGAGTTTTCTTTCTTGCTTTATATATATATATATCCTATATACTAATTCGCTAGAAAGTTTGTAACGACACAGTCATGCACAGTAGAGACTGCCAGTGACGAGGTTGATACAGAGCATGGCGCTCCAAAGGAGCATCCAGCTCTGTGTCAGCCGCGGCGAGGGCACTCTCTCTGAGCATGACTGCACCGCGACCGGCTGGCACAGTATCAGCCACGGCGTGGGCAGTCTCTACTGTGCATGACTGCACCGCAACTGGCTGGCACTGTATCAGCCGCGGCGTGGGCAGTCTCTACTGTGCATTACTGCCCCGCGACCGGCTGGCACTGTATCAGCCGCTGTGTGGGCAGTCTCTACTGTGCATTACTGCCCCGCGACCGGCTGGCACTGTATCAGCCGCTGTGTGGGCAGTCTCTACTGTGCATTACTGCCCCGCGACCGGCTGGCACTGTATCAGCCGCGGTGTGGGCAGTCTCTACTGTGCATTACTGCCCCATGACCGGCTGGCAGTGGCACTGTGGCCTGTGTAACGGGCTCTGCAACTAGTATATGTTGATCTAACTTATAAAGAACTAACATAGAGCCAACAAGAAGCCCTGATTTTTGATTTTTAGATCTGTCTGGAAATTATTTATCCTAGTTCCCAGGTATGAGCACAAGTTTTCGTGAGTTCTCCCTCTCTCTCTACTCATATATGTATATATACATAGTTTGAACTGTAATAACTGTTGATTGAAGCATATTCCACGTCTTCCAGCAATGGGCATACCCTTGTTATACTCAGCAGGAAAAGGTCTACATTTGTTTTATGTTTCATAATAGACTTTTATGGCTCCTTTAACCCTTTGAGCTCCAGAGGGGTACGCAACGCATTGCACTAGACACTAGAGTGTTGTGCAATACATTGCTCTGCAATGTGTTGCAAACCCTTAACTGAGCGACAGAGGAGTGTGCAATGCATTGCACACTCCTCTTTCACTCAGACGGTTAAGGTAGAATATTTGAGCTGGAGGGAGACCGCTTAGGATGTGGAATGACAGGTTATTAATGCACAAAAAATATTCTTTACAAGGAGACATGAATGGGAGAGGAAGTTGTTATGTGCTGTTAGTGTCTGTTACTACCTGGAATGTGTATAAATTCTGTTTTATGGAGACACTGCAGCCTGCTGCACCCAGAGTGAATAAACGGCTAACAGGCCTGAGACTGGTCCCACAAATTACACTCAATGGCTGAGATTTATCAAGGAGAGTTGTGACTTTTGTCACTCATTAAATCTTATATACATGAGTGGGATATATTCATAAAATGGTAATTTATCACACATCACGCTGCAGAGTATGTACTAAAAAGTTTATATCTGGGTTTTAGGAGTTACCATAACATATGTAAGTCCTATTGATGTGCCGGGTTTCCAAGCCAGATAGAGAGGGTATTTTGGGGACCGGCATCACACAGGAGAAGAGAGTTTATTAGGAAACGTGTCTTAGTGTTCACAGTATACCTGGGGAGCGGCGTAATGTGTTTGTTTTATTGGGGTGGGTAGGATTAGGAGATGGGGTTAGTGAGGGAGAGCAGGGAGGTAAGTGGGAATGCAGTGGACAATAAGTGGGATTTGGTGTCCATGGACGCCTGGTAACTAACTTTGAAAAACTAGTCTTTGTGGCAGATCTGGATAATTCGCAGGTATGGTTCAGTCTCTTATTGGGCTGAAATGTCGCCCACTATTTGGCGACCAGCAAAGCAACGAGTTTAAAATGTCAACTGCATGAAAAAGGCAACATCAGAATGTAGCCTGCATCAAAAGGGCAACATTTTGATGTTGCAGGCTTAAGTGTTGCCACCATCTGTAATTAATTTCACCTATATCCTAAAGAGAGACAATTGAGAGGTATGTACCTCTAATATCTCCTAAAGAGGGACACTTGGGAGGTACAGACCCCTAATATTTCCTAAAGAGGGACACTTGGGAGGTACAGACCCCCTAATATCTCCTAAAGAGAGACACTTGGGAGGTACGGATCCCTAATATCTCCTAAAGAGGGATACTTGGGAGGTACGAACCCCTAATATCTCCTAAAGAGGGACACTTGGGAGGTACAGACCCCTAATATCTCCTAAAGAGGGACAGTTGGGAGGTACAGAGCCCTAATATCTCCTAAAGAGAGACACTTGGGAGGTAAGATCCCTAATATCTCCTAAAGAGAGACACTTGGGAGGTACGGACCCCTAATATCTCCTAAAGAGGGACACTTGGGAAGTACACACCCCTAATATATCCTAAAGAGGGACACTTGGGAGGTACGGACCCCTAATATCTCCTAAAGAGGGACACTTGGGAGGTACGGACCCCTAATATCTCCTAAAGAGGGACACTTGAGAGGTCTGGACCCCTAATATCTCCTAAAGAGGGACACTTGGGAGGTACGGACCCCTAATATCTCCTAAAGAGGGACACTTGGGCGGTACAGACCCCTAATATCTCCTAAAGAGGGACACTTGGGCGGTACAGACCCCTAATATCTCCTAAAGAGGGACACTTGGGCGGTATGGCATTCACAGGGCTAAAGGCCCCATTACAGTCCATGTGAATTTGGGGAATTTTTATTTGTTCTCCATGGTTCCATAATTGCTCCTCTTTACCTTAATGAATACGGCCCCAGGTCCTGTGTGCTATAAGCGGTTTCCATTCAATGATTTTTGTCCCTGGCCCTGTCTGACTTTATTCCTCGGTCCCACTTGTACCCCCCCCCCCCCCATTCCCATTCAGTTCATCCACACACAGGCTGCAGGAGAAGATTTCTATAGAGGAACTGAGCCGTGAAAATCCCTGTAACACTCTCATGGAATGCAAGATGTAAGGAATGTGTAGAGGTCGAATTAACTCTTCTGCTGCCACCAGGTTCTGCAACACAGAAGGGATGTAGAAGATAAAAGCTTCACAGATCACTGAGGCTGAATGAGTGTATTAGGAGGATCTTAACCTCTTGAATGCCAGAGAGGTATCCAACGCAATGCATCGGATACCTCTCTGGCACTCAAAGGGGTTAAAGTCAGGCAAGTTAAGCCTTTGAGGACAAGAGAGATGCATAACATATTGCGAAGCAATGAGTTGCCAATCTTGCTGGTCCTCAAAGAGTTAAAAGGACTTTAATGCTAAAATACAGTATGCTCTCTTTATTATTTCCCATCATCCTCAGCCAGACACTGGCCAGTTAATAGTTGTAATCAAAGAGTAGCTGGAGGGCTGCATCGTGATCCCTGTCTTACATTAAAAGAACATGTCGCCACAATCACAGATGTATACGTTCACTTTACTTTATCTTGATAAACTTTTGCAGATGGAAAATGGCTTCTGCTGTTTTTCTGCAGCTGGGGAAGCAATTTTCCGTAGCACTCCTCACTTCCTGGTCAGGAGCATGCACTGCACTAAGTACTAAACAGCAGGAAGTGAGGAGTGCAAACGGAGGCATAACCAGAAGTCACTGGGCTCTGTTGCAGTAATTGCCATGCCCCTCCCCCCAACCACATTGTCTCAATTGGGTATCTCCACATTGCTCCCAATGTCCACCTCTCCATATTGCCCCCAACTCTCCACATTGCCCCCCAATGTCCACCTCTCCACATTGCCCCCAACTCTCCACATTGCTCCCAATGTCCACCTCTCCATATTGCCCCCAACTCTCCACATTGCCCCCCAATGTCCACCTCTCCACATTGCCCCCAACTCTCCACATTGCACCCAATGTCCACCTCTCCACATTGCCCCCAACTCTCCACATTGCACCCAATGTCCACCTCTCCATATTGCCCCCAACTCTCCACATTGCCCCCCAATGTCCACCTCTCCACATTGCCCCCAACTCTGCACATTGCCCCCAATGTCCACCTCTCCATATTGCCCCCAACTCTCCACATTGCCCCCCAATGTCCACCTCTCCACATTACCCTCAACTCTCCACATTGCCCCCAATGTCCTCTTCTCCACATTGCCCCCAATGTCCTCTTCTCCACATTGCCCCCCAATGTCCTCTTCTCCACATTGCCCCACAACTCTCCACATTGCCCCCCAATGTCCACCTCTCCACATTACCCTCAACTCTCCACATTGCCCCACAACTCTCCACATTGCCCCCAATTCTCCACATTGCCCCCAGTGTTCATCTCCTACCTCCCTGTTGGTCCAGCGGAGTGGTAGTAGAGGTCTGTTCCTCCTTCGGCACAGACCTCTATACAGATGGAGCTCACGCGCGGTCCTCTCTCCAGTAATGCAGAGCGCCAGGAGATGATGTCATTACTAGAGTGCCAACGAGGGAGAGCTAAGCAGCTATAGGTCCATGGCGCCGGGCGAGGGGGTCTCAGAGGGCGATGCAGGAATAGTGATACAATATAATGGATACAATGTAAAAAGATAGCACTCAGTACTACAGGGATAGTGATACAATATAATGGATACAATGTAAAAAGATAGCACTCAGTACTACAGGGATAGTGATACAATATAATGGATACAATGTAAAAAGATAGCACTCAGTACTACAGGGATAGTGATACAATATAATGGATACAATGTAAAAAGATAGCACTCAGTACTACAGGGATAGTGATACAATATAATGGATACAATGTAAAAAGATAGCACTCAGTACTACAGGGATAGTGATACAATATAATGGATACAATGTAAAAAGATAGCACTCAGTACTACAGGGATAGTGATACAATATAAATGATACAATTTGAAAAAAACAGCACTCGGTTCTGCAGAGATATCATTACATTGTATCACTGTCCTGCTTTAATGACGACATTCAGGAGCTCATTTTCATGGACATAAGTGTAAAAAAAAAAATGTAGGTGAAGAGAAAAAAATAAAATAATGAAAAGTATTGAGAATTTAACTTAAAGGGATAGTAATACCTAAAATGTAAAAAACAATATGTTGTAGGGTTTATCCCCCTGAGTAAAACAAGAGTACTCCCACTGCTGAAAGATGTTTCATTCAAAAGTTATTAATTTTCAAAGTTGAATTTTTTAGGTGCAATATCACAGTGGCCTGAAATTGTACAGTGGCGCTGTTGCTACACCATCCTATGGAGATTTATGGTCCTGAGACCAGAGCTGTCCATAGGATCGTGTAGCAACAGCGCCACTGTACAATTTCAGGCCACTGTGATATTGCACCTAAAAAATTCAACTTTGAAAATTAATAACTTTTGAATGAAACATCTTTCAGCAGTGGGAGTACTCTTGTTTTACTCAGGGGGATAAACCCTACAACATATTTTTTTTTTACATTTTAGGTATTACTATCCCTTTAATATACGTTCAGAATATGTAAAGTTGCATTCAGTTAACTGTTTGGATGCTGCAGACCAGTCTAGCATCCAAGAGGTTAACCCTTTGAGTGCCAGAGGGGTACGCAACTCCTTGCTTGGCAAGGCGTTGCGTACCCTTCTGGCACTCAAAGGGTTAAACACCCAAAGAGAACGACACAGATCTGAGGTCTGCCGTTGCTGTAAGTCCGCGAGTTTGTGAGTATCTAATGGGGGAGACCTTTTGTACCCAGTTCTCCTCCATTGAAGTCTGTGTTAATTTCGCCTCATATTGCGGACGCGACCACAATAACAGGAGATTGAATGGAGGGTTTGGAAAACATCAGGCGAAACCAATTATTAGAAGTCCTGCTGGGCTGCAGAATGTAGGGGAGATTAGTGCTTTGTGCTGCCAGAAGTCTGACATGAGAAGTTTAGAAAGGAACTGTGATTTTAGTATTCTGTCCAAGCCGCGTGCGAGTGCGCAGGGGCAGCCGTACAGAAAGCGGGTATCCCAGAGGGGCCATGAGGATGCAGCGAGAGGGGAGACTCGCACGCGGAAGGACCCAGCAGGGACGCACCGACAAAAAGACCGGCGGGGAGTCTCATGCTTGCCCAGTTGGGCCTCAGAATTGTAGTTCTGCATTATTCATGCAGATATATACCCTCACCGTTCTACGGGCTATACTCACAAGGAAAAGAGGAGTAATTCTGGAGCATACCAACTTCAATAGAGGGGAGAAATAAAAATGTCCTATTGATTTAAGTTGGGCTTTTAACCACTTGCATTGCAATGCTTTGGAAGCCTCTCTCTAGCATTCAAGGGGTTAAATTAGTGTCCAATTGTGTTACTTCCGTATGGTGCTAACAGTACTGTAGAAGACAACTAAAAATTCACCTAAATCTCAGTGATTTTAACCCTTTGAGTGCCAGAGGGGTACACAACGCATTGGTTTGCAACTCAAAGGGTTAATGGGACTTTAACCCACGGAATGATTTATGATGCTTTGAAAACCTCTCTCTAGCATTCAGTGAGTTAAAAAAAATATATTAGTAACCCCCCCCCCCCCTCCCCAGTCTCAGGATCCAGTAGAACCAGTAAGATCACGTAGAGCAATGGGCTCTGAGCGGGCACAGTGGTTCTATGGGACTTGAGATGTCCAGCAGTCCCCATAGTGCCAGTCTCCGATCGGCTCCGGAACTGGAGCCTGCTCCTACCCAGGTCTTGTCTTATACCATGGGATCAGACAAATAACTTGTAAGTATTAAGGGGACAGTAATACTTAAAATGTTTAAAAAAATATACGTTGTGGTGTTTATCCCACTGATTTAAGCAAGGGAACTCCCACTGCAGAGAGGTGTTTTAGTCAAAAGTTATTACTGCGGAAACTTGAATTTTTTTTAGGTGTAGTATCACAGTGTCCTGAAATGTTACAGTGGCGCTGTTGCTACATCATCCTATGGAGATTTTTGGTCAACTGACCAGAGCTGTCCATTGGATGGTGTAGCAACAGCGCCACTGTACAATTTCAGGCCAATGTGATACGGCACGTAAGAAAAATCCACGTTTGAGCTGTAATAACATTTGAATAAAACACCTTTCATCAGTGGGAGTACCCTTGTTTTACTCAGGGGGATAAATCCTTTGACATTTTTTTTTACATTTTAAGTATTACTATCCCCTTAATCCCTGAGCTACCGGAGCATGATAGTTTTACTCTGAGACATTTGGACAATATATTGGTTAACTTACACTTTAGGGGTGTACTGTTCCTTTAAGACCACATTTAAGTCAATAGAAATGTTTTATATCTCTTCTGTGGGGAAGCTGTATCCTTTTTCACCATTTTATTGAGAACGAGAGGCACTGTTTTAGGTCAAATAAAGTAATCACATTTGCTCCAAAATATATATAGGTCTGTGTATTTAATCCCCTAAGGATAATAATGCTCGTTGTGTTGGCACCTCTTCTGGCACTCACAGGGTTAAAGGGATAATAATATATATATTTTTGTTATTTTTTTTTTAAACCTTAGTACTTGCCTTGTATGAGGTATATCAGTTCTTCACTCTTCCACTTTCAATGGTGTGAGCGCCCTCTACCTGCAGCCTTTGAAAAGAGTCTGTAAAGTATGTGCAGAGATAATAAGAACTCCGAAAGCCTTTGGACAAATGCAGAACTGGGGCAATTCTGGAGCAATTCAGCTATACGATAGGAAACATAGAAACCCTGATTTAAATAGGACTTGTAACCCACTGAATGCTAGAGAAGTCCACAACGGATGGTTTCGCAATGTGTTGGAGGCTTCTGGCATTGGAGTGGTTAAAAAACTCTCTTTGAGTGACATGCGTTGCAATGCGTTTGATACCTCTCTGGAACTCAAAGTGTTAAAGAGTTAGTAATGCTGAAATGTAAGTCTATTAAATACTGTAGATATGAAAAAATAAAGTATATGAAGAAAGTCCTATCTCTCAGACCATTACGGTTTGAGAGATATTCTCCACTAAAGTTCCCACCTCCCTCCCCTTCTCCTGACGTCAGCGCTATGCTGTGCTGGGACCAGCCGGCAGCTCTGCAGCACAGCCAAAATATCGATACTGGAAAAGAATGATTTCACTGGAACGGTCTACAAAGTGTGCCTGGTTTGCAAGCACACTTTGTAGACCGTTCCAATGAAGTAGTTATTTTTAAAGGTCGCTATTTCAGCTCTGCTGAAGAGCCTCCTCGAGTCACATGACTCGAATCTCCTGCTGTCAGCTTTACAGTTGACATGAGGGAGAGGGGAACTTTAGCAGCGAATATCTCTCAAACCATAAAGGCTTGAGAGATAAGATTTCATATACTCAGTGGCGTAACAATAGGGGTCACTCCAAGGGGCCCTGCCCGCAGCAGCTCAGCTGCTCTCCCGGTGCTCTAGTAATGCAGAGCGCTGGGAGATGACATCATCTCCCAGCGCTCTGCATAACTAAGAACAGCGCGAGAGATGGAGGTAGGAGATGTGCATGGGGCAATTTGAAGATGGGGGAGGGGGGCCCGGGCCCAGCAGCAATTCCTGCACCAGGGCCCGGTGGCTTCTAGTTACGCCACTGCATATACTTTATTTTTTTAACATCTAAAATATTTAATAGACTTACATTTCGGCATTACTAACCCTTTAGGTACCAAGGGGGTACCCAACACACTACTTTGCAGTGCACTGCCACCTGTCTGCCACAAGGGATTATCTCCGCTATAGTGCATTTGGAATTCATCAGAATTGCTCCAATATCTTTGTACGTATTGCCCAGGCAGTCCATCTGGCAGGGAGTCCCCTTTTGCACTGGGCTTCACTTTTTTAACTTGTAAGATTGAAGCAGCCAATGTTTTCCGGAGAGGTGTAAATGTGTAAGAAGCCGCCCAGCCGTTATTTTTGGGAGTAGGAAAGAAAAACACTTTGCTTCTTGGCGCCTGAATATTAAACTTTCCTGAAAAAAAAGTGTAAAGAAACGGGGGAGATATTCGCTTCATCGTTTATAAAGAACAAGGTGTCTGAGATCGAGAGACACGGAGGTCGGGCGCTGCTCGGCGGGTCCTCGGAGTTCTAAACAGGAGTATGGTAACTGACGGCTACTGCCTCACGCCAAAACGGCTGCTGCAATGCAGTGTTCTTGTAGCGTTAACCCTTTGAGTGCCTGCGTTGGCTACCCCTCAGGCACTCAAAGGGTTAAAGAGCAGTAAACTATTTTTATTAACCCTTTGAGTGCAGCGCATTGTGGAGCAATTCGTAATGTACCCCTCTGGCACTCAGAGGGTTAATAAACGAACCCTATATTGTAGGTCTTTTCCTGTTAAGTAAACCAAGGATAGTCCAACTGCTGAAAAATGCTCAGTTCCAAAGTCATCACAGTTTAAACCAGTGGTTCCCAGCCCCGCCCTCAGGGACCCCTAGAGAACAATGGTGGAAATATCGCAGGAGCATGGTAGCCATGGATCCTAAAATTTCATTGTTGGATCTCAAATGTTTGAAGCATTTTGTATACACCTTAATACATGTACCCCTTCATTGGCTCTTAATCCTTTGAGTGCCAGAGGGGTTCACAACGCATTGCTTTGCAATGAATTGAGTACCACATTGGCACTCAAAGGGTTAAACCCTTATCTGTTTCCTAAAAATTTTGTCTGGCTCCAAAGCTCTTTATAATTTTATATTCCGCTACATATGTAGGATGTCCCTGCTTGTGTACAGGTGAGTTAATTAAAGTGTTAGTAATGTCCAAAAAAAGTTTTTTGCATTTAGAGGAGCTTAAAAAGTTGAGCCAAATGCAAAAAAAAAACGCATCTCTCAAACCACTGTGGTTTGAGAGATACAGGCATTTAAAGTACGATGTCTCCTACTGACAGCTGTAAAGCTGTCAGCAGGAGATCCATGTCAGTTGACACGGAGGCTCTGCAGCAGAGCCGCAATCGCGTTATTGACAACGAATCCCTTCATTGGAATGGTCTAAAACATGTGTCTGGTTTGCAAGCACACGTTTTAGACCATTCCAATGAAGGGATTCATTGTAACTAGCAAGATTGCGGCTTTGCTGCAGAGCCTCCATGTCAGTCTGCACAGATCTCCTGCTGACAGCTTTTCAGTCAGTGGGAGGCATTGAACTTTAAACGCCTGTATCTCTCAAACCATAGCTGTTTGAGAGATACGGTTTTGTGCATTTAGCTCAGCTTTTTAAGCTCTTCTAAATGCAAAAAACATTTGGAGCGTCCAGCTCTGTATCGGTCTCGTCGCGGGCAGTCTCTACTGAGCATGACTGCGTTGTTACACACGTTTTAGCGAATTATTATATAGGATGCTCTGTGTTGTAGTTCAAAAGTAATTCACTGCTAAAGGATTCCATCTCCCACCCCTTTTACCGACGTCACGCTGCCTCATTCATCCGGCCTGATGGAGCACAGCGAGGGACAATCTTCACTGAATGTAAGGAAAATCCGGTCCTCCTTCATCAAGGTGAGTGTTTTCCTTATACTCTGTGAATGAAGATTGTCCCTCGCTGCGTACTGTCCTGTCCCACAACCAGATTCCAGGTCTAAAGGGAGGCGGCTTGCAGGCTGTAAAAGGGGCAGGGGGGGATACTTTAGCAGTGAATTTCTTTTGAACTACAAAATGGAGTATATTGAAATTAAGAGTTACATGGTCTTCTTTATAGGAGCTGCATTGGATTCAAGGTTTTACAATCCCTTTAAAAATCCAATTTAAATCAACAGGAAGGTTTATTATTTCTCTATGGGGAAGTTGGTTTGCTCCAGAATTTACTTTCTGTTTCCTGCGTACATCCATTGCCCGCGGAAAGTTCAGTTCTTGAGGTCAAAGTGCACAGTTCTATCCAGCACAAGAAGGGTCTCTCCGCGAACGGAATTTGGCCTTTATTCTAGAATGAAATTAAATCCAAATGTGTTACAGACTTCGTTATCTTGGATCTTTAAACTGTTTTTCTTTGCCTTGCACCGCAAGAAAAAAAAATTAAAATAATCAGCCTGACAAGGGGAGCGGGTTTCTGGAACGGTTTGTGACACTAGAAAGGCTGCGCGGAAGGCCGTCTCTCTGAACGTTTTTCTCTGTAAGGAAAAGTAAAATGGAAAATTTTGAGGTGGGATCTTGTACCAGAAATCCGCCACGTTCACCCACTGCCACTCAAGGGAAGAAAAGTACCCCAACACCGCCTAATTATAAACCCCCGCTTACCTAAGTCTGTGCAGAAAATCCTAATTGCCACTATGAGTCAGTTCGATAGTAATTAATAATTAGTGCTGAATTATTGTGTTTATAAAGACAGGCATGATTGTTTTTTGA
Source organism: Rhinophrynus dorsalis (assembly GCA_037306005.1). Lineage (NCBI taxonomy): Eukaryota > Metazoa > Chordata > Amphibia > Anura > Rhinophrynidae > Rhinophrynus > Rhinophrynus dorsalis. The sequence goes on from CM074725.1 coordinate 252,294,505, forward strand.
AAGATGCCAGGACAACAAACTCCTCCTTCTGAAGAATTCTTTCCTAAAGGGCAATGCCATGGTTTCAGTGTGCAGAGGGAAGGTGGAGAGAGATCGAAGGGAACATTTAAATTTTTTTGTGGCTAAAGGGAAGGAAAGGGGGTACGAATTATACATATGTACTTAATTCTTTACCTAAAATTTTGGGTACACAGCTGTGTACTAATCCCGAGATTGTACAATAGATTACAGTTTACCACTGAAGTCAGTATTAATAGCGCTGTTTGGGATCACAATAGAAAATTGTAGATTATTATTTTGTTGTTTGTTCTGTAATAACTTTTGATTGGAACACTTAAGCCCTCTTAAACCCACACCCCCACTTAGGTCGTGGCCATTGAGGTGAATTGTGCTGGCTGGATGTCTAGTCCCCAAAATCTGCCTACTGCAGTACTGACATCTTATTTGGTCTCAAGTACTATATCTGCTTCAGTTAACATTTTTTTTTTTAAAAATGGACTTTCCAGTGGGTGGAGTTTGGGGTCTTGGAGTCCTTCTAGGAAGAGTCAGGTTTGGATATGACAGTCAGGACTGATTTGAGATATATATCTGGAATCAAGTTATAAGGGCAAAAATCATATTGGTTACTGGTTAGTGAACAGACAATATGTATTATGAGCAAAAAATAAGGGGGCACCGTTTAAAACTAGTAGAAGGGTGTGTTTGTCTAAAACAAAGGCAGGGAATTATTTTACAGTAAGGGCAGTAAGTAAGGTTTTAGAATCTTTTGCCTTGGCGATGCGTGTTGGCAGATACTCTAGAAAAAAGTATTGTATCTCTTTCTACTAATATCAATATAGAGAATTAGGACATAGTAAATTTTGATGAGGTTAAAAAAAGACACTCGTCTAGTAAGTTCAATCTTTTGCCTTATTTACGTAGATACAGAGGAAGGCAAAAAAAAGCATCCAAGTACATTATGAAACATTCCTTCATGATTGAAAAAGGCAATTGGATTTTTCCGTTAATGTTACGATATAGTTTTTCATACTGTTAGTATTGTTTTAATAAAATGGTTAACTAATCTCTGCCTGGTAGCTTTGTACCCAAATATATGTGACCCGCCATGCCAACACAATACTTCGGCAAGTACTAGGTTATAGATAGTTGGGTTTAAAAATTACTTTGCCAAAAAAAAAGCCCCGAATTTTGATGAATGAGTATAATGAAGGCTGTACCATAATCCTGTATGTAGATATATGTCTTACACCCCAGATAAATAATTACACAGATCATCCATTCTGGTGCCTGTCCATACATTCGCCTAATGATGAATTCTCACCTCATTCACTACCCATCACACACAGGCGATAAGTCATTAAAGCAACACATACACACGGCCACTGTCATCTGTTGTGGAGGGGAAAAAATGGGTGTTTGAATATTAATAACCCGCACAGATGATTTGTCACGGGAGGACTGTCTGTTCATGCAGAAATAAAACTAAATTAGGCAGTGCCCCATTTCCATGTGTCTTTCTTTTTATTAGAGGATTGAGCAGTCACCACAGGTGTAAGGGATCTGGGAAGCCGGCATTGACCCAATTAACTTGAAATATAGCGGTTTTACAAACGGCTGACACGCGGGCGATTCTGTTTTGGAGAACTCAGTCAGCTTTTTGTTGTTAGTAAAAGAATCCGCATGAATCACTTATTCAGTCTCATGCAATAGGCAGAAACGCTGCTGTTTTAACCCTGTCCGTACAAAAGAGATATCCAATGCATTGCTTACCTCTCTGGTGCTCAAAGGGTTGTGTTAATTAACACTTTGGGCCCTTATACACAAATGAAAAGAGGAGCATTTCTGGAACGATCCAGCTGCACTGTAGATGATAATTCCCAAAGGTGGCACTGATTTAAATGGGGCGTTTAACCCTTTGAGTGCCAGAGGTTTGTGCAAAGGATAGACTGCAACGCGTTGCACACCCCTCTGGTGCTCAAATGGTTAACATCTTGAATGCTAGAGGGGTCTCCAACAGGTTGCAAAGAAATATGTTGAATGTTTTGGAGACAACTTCCTACCTGGGAAATTCCTCCTCTTGAGCCCCTGGGGGATGTAAATGATGCGATCGGCATCATAAAGGGGCGGGGCTTATTCAGGTGTGCATTATCATCCTTTTGTCATGAAGTGGATGGGAAATGAACAGAACAGGGTGAGGAGGAGGAGAAGTGGGTGGGAAGTGGACAGAACAAGGTGGGAAGGAGAAGTAGGATGGGTAGAAGGAGAAGTGGGCAGAAAGTAGGAAGAACCGGGTGGGGAGAAGAATTGGATGGGACATGGGAGGAACAGGGTGGAAAGGAGGAGAACTGGGCGGGAAGTGGGAGGAACAGGGTGGGTAGGAGGAGAAGTGGGCAGGATGTGGGAGGAACAGGGTGGAAAGGAGGAGAAGTAGGCAGGAAGTAGTAGGAGCAGGGTGGGAAGGAGGAGAAGTTGGCAGGAAGTGGGTGGAACAGGGCGGGAAAGAGGAGAAGTGGGCTGAACAGGGTTAGAAAGAGGAGAATGTGGCGCGAAGTGGGAGGAACAGAGTAGGAAGGAGAAGTAGTAGAAAGGAAGTAGGAATCTGCTGATTACACTAAGCAATGTAAGGAAATACATACAGAGCTGTATGTTTTTTCCCTACAGAAGGATTTAGATAAACTGAGTGAATGGGCAGAAAAGTGGCAGATGACATTTAATGTAGATAAATGTAAGGTTATACATTTGGGCTGTAGAAACAAACATGCTACATATACACTAAATGGGAAACAACTTGGGGAATCCTCATTAGAGAAAGATTTAGGGGAACTGATAGACAATAGACTTCACAGCAGTGTGCAGAGTCACTCAGCTGCTGCAAGAGAAAATAGGGTACTAGCCTGCATAAAAAGAGGTGTAGAAGCAAGGGATGCTAATATTATCCTACCTCTGTATAAATCCTTAGTTAGACCGCATCTAGAATATGGAATACAATTTCGGGCACCAGTTCTTAAAAAAGACATTGTTGAACTGGAAATGGTGCAGAGACGTGCAACAAAACTGATAAAGGAATTGGAGGATCTGAGTTATAAAGAGAGACTAGCCAAACTGGGTTTGTTTACATTAGAGAAGAGACGTCTAAGGGGTGATATGATTACCATTTACACATACATTCAAGGTTAATACAAAGAACTATCCAATGAATGATTTACACAAAGAGCGGAGCTAAGGATAAGAGGTCATCCATTAAGACTAGAGGAAAGACGCTTTTGACTAATATAAAGGCAGGGATTCTTTACAATAAGGGTGGTAAAGTTATGGAATTCTTTGCCTCGGCATTCTGTACTTGCAGATAATGCAACTACTTTCTAAAAAGCAATGGATGCCTATCTAGCACAGAAGAATATCGAGAATTATGACAGTCGGCTTCAAAGCAGATGGGACGTTGATCCGGGGAAATATCTGACTGCCATTTGGAGTCAGGAAGGAATTTTTTTTACCCACCTGGGGCTAAATGAGAAATTGCTCCAGAGGGTTTTTTTTGGCCTTCCTCTGGATCAACAGGGGTGTTTTTGGCATGGGCTGGAGTTAAAGGACACACGTCTTTTTTTCAGCCACGTCAACTAGGTACCTATGTTACCATTTTGCAATCTAAAATGCATTTCAGTTTTGGGAGATGTGTCGCCCTTTACCTGTACCAGGCCCCGGGATTTCTGGGCAATGGAAGAGTTAACCCTTTCAGTGCCAGAGGGGTACACAACGCATTGCTTTTCAATATGTTGCCTACCCCTGGCAATCCAAGGGTTAATGCTTGGATCTCTGTTATTAGGATTCCAGCCAGCTTCTGAAACAGGAATTTCCTGCCTGATTCTAATTTCCTCTCCCTTCATAGACTCCTTTTTTTTCCCCTTCTCTCTCTTACGCTTTCACATTGAGACAGAAAATCTTTTTTTAATTACAAGGCCCCGGGTCAACCCTCAAGAATATTATTATTATTATTCTTATAAGTGCTTCCTGTTCAGATGAAAATATAGTACGGTCAGCAACTTTCACTGAGGGTGAAGTCATTCGTCATTTTTATTCCTAAAACACCGCTAGTGATTCTAGGAATGAAGGGGTTAATGAAAAGAAAGTAATATTTAACCCTTCAGGACATTTAGCGAGTGTAGATTCCTATATTCTTAACCCTGCGATCGCCAGATGGGTATGCAGTTTATTGTGGATCAATGCATCACCCCCCCCCCCCTCACCGCAGCTCTCAAAGGGTTAAGATGAACCTGTCCCCTTGAATTTGTTTGAATAATTCAAAACTAAATTCTGCTTATGCATCACATTAAAGGGATAGTAAACCCCAAGAAAAAGTGTAAGCCAAATGATAGGAATAATAAAAACATACTTAACGCCCTCATTCCCATCTCTCAAACTGTTATGGTTTGAGAGATGTAAGAAAATAAAGACCTCCGCTCCCTCCCCTTTCTCATGCGTCCGCTGTATAGCAGACGTCATGAGATCCTGCTTCCGGGACCAGACGGCGGCTCCTCAGGAGCGCTGTCATCTAGATATCTAAGTATAATTACTTCATCGGAATGGTCTACAATGTGTGCTTGCAAGCCAGGCACACATTGTAGACCGTACCGATGAAATAATTATAGTTAGATATCCCGATGTCAGCACTCCTGAAGAGCCGCCTACAGTCGGGCGACCGGATTCTGCCTCTGACAGCTTTACAGCTCGTCAGGCAGAAAGGGGAGGGAACGAAGACCTTTATTTTCTTATTTCTCTCAAACCATAACGGTCTGAGAGATGGGAATGAGGGTGTTAAGTCGTTTTTTATTATTCCTATCATTTGGCTTACAGTTTTTTGGGGGGTTTACTATCCCTTTAAGAGAGTAAGGGAAGAACAGCACAAAGAGGATCTCTCTAAGTGTAGTATTGATAGAAATGGTATATAAATAAGTTGTTGTTCAAATCAAAATGAATCAAAAATAAATAAAATAGATTAATCATACATAAAACACATGAAAATACAAATCACACAGGTATAAATTCATATAAAATGATAATAAAAACAGAAAAAATTGGACTGAAATCCTCTGGATCCTATAAGTATTGCTGACTGGTCCAGAAGCCGCTAACGTGGGAAGTGGACGATAGGGTGGTACCTGCGGAGCAGAGTTTGTTATAAGGGGAAATATGGTGGAAAAGTCTGGGTGATGGTACGAGTGGCCGCTCACATTAAATGCTGGACACAATGTATCATTTGAGGACAGTATCGAATTCACATGTCACATATCCATAAGTGGTGCGAGTGTCTGCTTACTTGACAAATTCTTGTCTCAGTCACATAGATATAATGCTGAGTCCCATCTGATGCTGTTCAAAGTCTTATTCCATTCCCAGGAGACGAAATTCCACTGTAGTACCGCTCCCGCAACAACTGCTTGGCAATTCACGCTCAGCCTCTCACTCCTCGTGGCTTGGTTTCAAGCAGAACTTCCACTTTGTATGAAGCTGCTTCGTGATACTTCTATTACCTTTCAGAAGTGGCAGATTCTAAAGTAATTCTTAAAGGAGCAGTACACCTTTATTTATGAAAATACATATTTTACAGAGCATTTCGTGCTGAATAAAACAATGTCACTCCCACTGCTGTCAGATGTTTTATTGAAAACTAGTTGAAGAGCCTATTACATGGGCCACAGTGCCACTGCCAGCCAGTCGCGGGGTAGTCATGCACAGTAGAGACTGCCTGCACTGCGGCTGATACAGAGCTGGGCGCTCCTTCGGAGCATCCAGCTCTGTATCAGCTGCGGCGCGGGCAATCTCTACTGTACATGACTGCAGCACGCGCAGCAGTCTCTACTGCACATGACTGCGGCGTTACACATGTTTTAGCAAATTATTATATAGGATGATGATGATGATGATGTATAACAGTATAAATAACCAGGAAGTGAATTTACTATGTGATTACTTCCAGATAGTTCTAACTGACAGGAAGTGAATTTACTTTTTTTACTTCCTGATAAATCTAATTGACTGGAAGTGAATTTACCGTGTTTACTTCCTGATATTTCTAACTGACAGGAAGTGACTTTACTGTGTTTACTTCCTGATAGTTCTAACTGACAGGAAGTGAATTTACTGTGTTTACTTCCTGATAGTTCTAACTGACAGGAAGTGACTCAGCAGTTTCTATCACATTCTATGGAGAACTGTATGTCACTGAGTTTCCTGACTTTCCTCTCCATTAGAATCTAACAGGAAATGTAATTAGAATTTGACCACTAGAGGGCACTGATAATGTAAAAAAAATTGTTTAAATTGTAGTAACTCTGGAGATATAAATCTCTCAGCAGTGGGAGTACCCTTATTTTACTCAATAGGAAAATCCCTACAATATATATTTTTTCATAAAAAAAGTTTACTGCTCCTTTAATCTTCAGAGACTGACGGTCAGTCCCTTCCGGTTACCTTATGGTAGGGTTGCCACCCAGCCGGTATTTTACCGGCAGGCCAGTAAAAAATTGGCTTCTGTCCAATGTTAAGACTATGGAGGGAATGCCATGGCCGGTATTTTTTTGAAGAAAAGGTGGCAACCCTACCTTATGGTACAGTGCAGTACCTCTTGGAGGAGACCAGGACTGACAGCGCAGGCACGCAGACAAGATGTCTGCGCTGACGCCTGGCTTCTGGTTTCTGAAGATTAAGGATTACTTTAGAATCTGCCACTTCTGAGAGGTAATAGAAGTATTATGAAGCTAGTCGCCATATGCTTAATTATTGCAGGGCAACTTTATACAAAGTGAAAGTTCCGCTTTTAGTCCTTTGGCGCGTCAGTCTCTACGAGTTTCGGCACTTAAAATGTACCTTCCTCGTGTTAGCCAGAAATCCTGCAGACTTATAGTTATTAATAGTGATCTCTCTGAGTGCAGCATTGTATGCAAATTAAGGTCTGTGCGGCACTGATGCCCCAGTTAGCATGAGGTGCAGCACTCTCCTAAACCATGGGAGTCCAATGCGTGGCCCGTGGGCCAAATGAGGCGCGGCAGACCCCAAGGTGCAGTCCGTGTGAGGTTTTTATTTGAAAAAAAAAAACTAACTTTATACCTAATTAACTAGCACACATGAACCAGTAGACCTGTAAAAACTAATTCCGCGCTTGCCAGGACCTTGCAATTCAATAACAGATGTTCACTAACTTAATCAATAAAAAAATCCATGTTTTTCAATAGCTGATAGGCTATAATTTACCATCATTATCAATTATAAAAATAATGCGTCCCTCACACTTTCGGCTTCCTGGTCATGTGTCCTGCAAAGGAAGGCTGCCCTGTCTTAAACAATGTATCCCCTTTGGTTAACATGATACATGGGCGGTTCTAGATGAGGTTTTCAAATGGGCAAACTTAAATTCAAGGTGTCAGGTCCACTTCTATCTACTGAAAGGAGCTGATAATCGCTAGAAGCGGAGATTGTGACATCACAAGGGCTTCAATGAAACGGGAGGGATCTGTTAAACCAAGATGGCAGTGGTGAGGATACAGGGGTTATGCTAACTGGCATCCCAGTCTTATTGAAGCTTAATAAGCGCGGTCTGAAACTGACCGCTCCAAGACCAGAGTGATCTTCCTCAGACCCCCATTCGGTGTGCCGGTTGATGTCATCAGTCACGCGTGCCTGCATACCGACAGGGATCAAAGTCATCCTTAACCCCTTAACGACCCTTGACGGTCATAGCACGTCATGGGTAGATCTGACTTAACGACCCATGCCATATTATGACCGTCATGGAATTCCTGGCTCCCCCCTGCGGCTGCACGCCGTTTGTGGAGTCCGGAACCGGAAACAAAGAAAAAAAAAAAAAAGGTCCGTGGTCCTTAAAGGGATAGTAATACTTCGTTTTAACTTTATTTTATTTTGTAGGCATTAAAAAAACATGAAGAATGATATAAGTCTTATCTCTCAAACCTTTATGGTTTATGAGATATTCACAAGCAAAGTGTCCCCCTCCCTCCCCTTTTACTGATGTAACACTGCTCATCCAGATCAGAAGGGAGGTGCCCAGGTAGACTGCAGAGAGGGACAATCTTCAATTAAGATAAGGGAAAAACCTGAAAAGCTTGTCAAGGGGGGCAGTGCTTTCATTGTTCTCATAGGAAGAAGATTGTACCCTTCTGTTATCTGTCTGGTCTATGGACTGGATTCCACATCTGAGAAGAGATGGCTTACACTAGGTAAAAGGGGCGGGAGGGGGAAACTTTGCTTGTGAATATCTCTCAAACCATAAAGGTTTGAGAGATAAGACTTATATCATTCTTCATGTTTTTTTAATGCCTACAAAATAAAATAAAGTTAAAACGAAGTATTACCATCCCTTTAAGTGCCGTCCGCGTGCGCTCATGGCCGGTCCTTAAGGGGTTAAACACAATGGATTTTATTTGATAATAATATTAATAATAATGAAGGATGATTGTTTTACAGGCCTAAGGCCATACGCAGAAGGAAAAAGATTAGCAATTCTTGGGCAAACCAACTGCACCATAGCAGGAAACATTTCTTGTTGATTTAACCCTTTGCGTGCCAGCGAGGTATCTAACTCATTGCAACACAATGCTTTTAACCCTTTTGAATGCCAGAGGGTGCAGTTTTGTTGGTTTTGGAATTTTTCCACTTTTATCTTTGTGCAAGTAGTCGCCTGCCTACAGAAATCTGAATCCTCATCTCTTTGGCCGAGTTCAGGCCCGGACATTTCCAGGGCCAGCTGCGTCCCTCTGCTGCGGAGCGTATTCGCGAGCTCTCTGGTTACATGTACACCCGGAGGATGCAGAATGCTCTGTTCTGATACAGACTTCAGTGTGGGAAGAATTCAGGACAGGTGGAGAAATCAAACTGTATCCAGGCGTAAAATCCCCTCTATTGTTCCCCAGCACTCATAATGTGAGGAGGAGAGAAAGGCCTGGGAATCTGACTATGTTGCCTACATAATCCGTGTTACACGTTCAATGCCAACAGCTCATGTATAACCATTTTGGATCAAATACAAACCTCCCAAGTGTCCCTCTTTAGGAGATATTAGGGCTCCGTACCTCCAAAGTGTTTCTCTTTAGGAGATATTAGGGGTCCGTACTTCCTGTGTCCCTCTTTAGGATATTTTAGAGGTCCATACCTCCCAAGTGTCCTCTTTAGGAGATAATAGGGATCTGTACCTGCCAGGTGTACCTTTTTAGGAGATATTAGGGCCCATACCTCCCAAGTGTTCCTCTTTAGAAGATATTAAGGATCTGTACCTGCCAGGTGTACCTTTTTAGGAGATATTAGGGCCCATACCTCCCAAGTGTTCCTCTTTAGAAGATATTAGGGATCTGTACCTCCCAAGTGTCCCTCTTTAGATCTTTAGAAGATATTAGGGGTCCATACTTCCTGTGTCCCTCTTTAGGATATTTTAGAGGTCCATACCTCCCAAGTGTCCCTCGTTAGGAGATATTAGGGGTCAGTACCTCCCAAGTGTTCCTCTTTAGAAGATATTAGGGATCTGTACCTCCCAAGTGTACCTTTTTAGGAGATATTAGGGGCCCATACCTCCCAAGTGTTCCTCTTCTGGAGATATTAGGGGTCAGTACCTCCCAAGTGTCCCTCATTTGGAGATATTAAAAATACATTTAAAAAAAGTTTCCTGACTCCAAATGGCAGTCAGATAGTTTCCTGGATCAACATCCTATCTCCTTTGAAGCCATCTATCATACATATTAACCCTTTGAGTGCCAAAGGAGAACGCAGTGCATTGATTTACAATGCTTTGCGTACCACTCTGGCACTCAAAGTTTTAAGTGTTACTATCCCTTTAACGAGTAAAATGAACAGAGTGGCTTGTATTTCTCAAATTGGACTGTCGCTGTGTAGAACTAGGTTGGAATACAGAGGCTTGGGGCTCTTGTGGTGTCCCTGCGGGAGCTGACTTCTGCTGTTCTTGTAATCGCTCGTGGGGCGAGCGTTTGCTTGGAACTCTGGATCTCTGCTGGAGATGTCAATGCTCACCTGGAAGCTTTCTAAGAGCCATTTAGATGACTTATTTCCTTGTCCTGTGTGTGCGCTAAGCCTGTGCTTCTCACGCCATGTGGCCGATTCGTATGTCTGCAGCTTCCAGTCCCCATGAACACGTTCCTTGCGTTACATAGAGCCAGATTCCCAATTGGCAGAATAGGCAACTGCCTGGAGTGCCAGATTTTGAGGGGCACCTCATCTTTGTTCAAGATCAAAGAAGGAATTGGGCAGCATTCCAGATACACAAAGGCGCAGGGGCGGATTGTAGGGGAATACCAGCCCGGGCTCCCCCCCACACACACACACACACTCCGGTGCGCACTGAAAGAACTGCAAGACAACTAACGCTGCCCGTTTCTCTCCCCCTCCGATCCACTCAAGACACAGTGAAGCGGAGGGGGAGAGAGATGGCCAGCGCTGTACAGCACTTCTGTTTTAATTGCAGTTCTTTCAGTGCGCACCGGAGGGGGAGAGAGTCTGCACTCAATAAAAAAGTGGCTCGCGATATAGCGGCCCACCGGGGGATGCCCGATCCCCCGATAGGACAATCCGCCCATGCAAAGGCGTGTAAATTAAAAATGGACAATTTATTGCAAATTCAATAAAACAAAAAAACACCGCTAGAAGACATCAAAGGACGTTGAAACAAGAGCTCATATTGATAAGATCTAGAAGGTCTAACGCGTTTTGCGCTATAGACAGCACTTACTCATAGACTCATAGGACAGAGCACCCACTGACAGAGGTGAGTCCACTTTTTGTCGGATCAATTAAAGAGGTTTCACCTGAGATTTGAATAGGTCCTAGCGTTGAAGCACAGACGCCTATTTCTTACCTAATCTTTGTTGATCACACCCACATTGTGAATTGTGTGGCCAGTGCAATCTCAATGTGCCTTTTCCAATTTTATACACATTTACAGGATATTATTTAAAGGGACAGTAATACTTAATAATTACTAACCTCTATATTAAAGTCATATTAAAAAGAAATATATTGCCCCCAGTGTCATCTCTCAAACCTTTATGGTTTGAGAGATAATCGCTCCTAAAGTTCCCCCTCCCCCTTCCCCGAAGTCAGAGTTGTAGCGGACTGAAGGGAAATCCGGTCTTACGATCATCAGGCGGCTCTGCAGCAGAGCCAAGATCGCGTTAATAAAAAAGAAATCTTTCACTGAAACGGTCTTCTACGTGTGCTTGGTTTGCAAGCACATGTAGAAGACCGTTTTAGTGAAATATTATTTTTTATTAACGCGATCTCGGCTCTGCTGCAGAGCCGCCTGATGATCGTAAGACCGGATTTCCCTTCAGTCCGCTACAACTCTGACTTCAGGGAAGGGGGAGGGAGAGGGAAACTTTAAGAGGGATTATTTCTCAAACCATAAAGGTTTGAGAGATGACACTGGGGGCAATACATTTATTTTTAATAAGACTTTAATATAGGGGTTAGTAATTATTAAGTATTACTATCCCTTTAAGCTCTTGGATGCTAGAGAGATCTCCAACTCATTGCATCCCAAAGTAATTAGTAGTATCTCAGCAATTCTGGAGCCAGCCATCTGCACCACAGGAGGAAAAGTGAATAAAATCCCATTGAGTTAAAGGGGGCTTTCATACTGCCCCTTTAAATCAGTGCAACCTTTGGGTTATTTAGTTGGTTGGCTACAGCATGGCTCATAATTTGTTTTCTGCATATGGCCATACAATAATGAGCATGTGTGCGCTCCTAACAAGCCAACTGCCGTGATTAATTCACTGATCTTGATTACAATATACTAGTTTAATCATAATTTAAATTGCTAGGCGGCGGTCCCTTACATGTGTGTGTGTGTTTGCATGCGTTGTATATACAGATTTATAATTAGTCGGCTCGGGGCTCCCCCAGCAGATTTGCACTTCTGGGAAATGTCCGAGTGCGAGATGGATGGACCCGCTCGCGGTGGAAGTGAACTCTCACAAACACGATTCGTTATTAAAACAGCGGCAGGCGAGTCATGGACCTACAGCTGTTGTGGACTTTAATTCCCGTCGTGCCCAGCCAGCTGTTGACTGTTTGGGGATAATGGGAGTTCTAAGCTTCAACAGCTGTAGGTCTGACTTTTGACTACGCTTGAATTAGAACAGGGGCATAATCACAAAGCCATGAGCGTGATGGCCGCATTATTTTTTTTTTTATTGATAACGATGGTGAACTATAGCCTGTAAACTAAAGAAAAAAATAAATTATGCAATATGGATATGTCAGTGACAATACGGATCTATATATAATAGATATCTATTCTCGAACTGTGCTGTATTGGCAGGCAGGGGATTAACCCATTGAGTGCCAGAGGGATACATAACGCACTGCTCTACAATGTGTTCCGTAGCTGTCTGAGACTAAAAGGGTTAAATCTTACCAGCCTAAATAAACCCAAAATCTCAGGGGGGCCGCACCATGGGGTTGGGAGTGCTTGGCTGACTTCTGTGTACCTGGCAAACCACCAAGGAGTGACAGTAAGGAGGACTTTTCATATCTCCTCTATACTGCCTGTCCTATTGGTCCAATCATGGGTAGTGATTGTGACAGGAGTGGCCAGGGGGCGTAGCCGCCTGTCAACATCTCTGCAAGGAGATGCAGGGGCAACAATGACTACACACACTATATATACATGCACACACACCTATACAAACAACGCTATACACACAGCACTATATATATCTCCTAAAGAGGGACACTTGGGAGGTACAGACCCTTAATATCTCCTAAAGAGGGACACTTGGGAGGTACAGACCCTTAATATCTCCTAAAGAGGGACACCTGGGAGGTATGTACCCCTAATATCTCCTAAAGAGGGGTACTTGGGAGGTATGTACCCCTAATATCTCCTAAAGAGGGACACTTGGGAGGTATGGACCCCTAATATCTCCTAAAGAGGGACACTTGGGAGGTATGGACCCCTAATATCTCCTAAAGAGGGACACTCGGGAGGTATGAATCCCTAATATCTACTAAAGAGGGACACTTGGGAGGTATGTACCCCTAATATCTCCTAAAAAGGAACACTTGGGAGGTATGTACCCCTAATATCTCCTAAAGAGGGACACCTGGGAGGTACGGACCCCTAATATCTACTAAAGAGGGACACTTGGGAGGTACTGACCTCTAATATCTCCTAAAGAGGGACACTTGGGAGGTATGGACCCCTAATATCTACTAAAGAGGGACACTTGGGAGGTATGAATCCCTAATATCTACTAAAGAGGGGCACTTGGGAGGTACAGACCCCTAATATCTCCTAAAGAGGGACACTTGGGAGATACATGACCTGGAATTTTGCCATTTATCTCTTTTATACATATACTTAAGCATGAGAGTGTTTCTATTAACTTTATCCAACATACTGTTCCCTCTTTCAGAAACATTTGATTTATCTTGTGGTGTCCAGAAAATTAAAGTCTTAAGTACTTACCTCTTTGTTCTCTGCTCTCCGCAGCTCCAACTCACCTCTTCCCCGCTTTCCATGCGCCCTTCCCGATTGAGGTACGCCACCAAGAGGGGAGGTATCATTACGAGACACACGGGATCCACGCCCTTCATGGGTAAGCTTGGGGTCAAAATGCAATACAGATTTTGGGCCAGATTCTATTACAGGAGATAAACGTTACCTCCAGTTTTATCAAATGTTTTCCTATTGAAGTCTATGGGGGAAACTGGAGATAAAAGCAGAGATAAAATTAGCACCTGTAATAGTATCCAGCCCTTAGAGCCCATATTTTACCTCTTAAAGCGGAACTACCACCTCCACTAACGTCTCCCTGCAATACTTATACAGCTGGCAACTAGCTTTATAATCATTATTTTACCTCTCAAAAGTGGCCACAAATAAAGTTATCCTTAAAGGGATAGTAATACTTCGTTTTATCTTTATTTTATTTTGTAGGCATTAAAAAAACATGAAGAAAGATATAAGTCTTATCTCTCAAACCTTTATGGTTTAAGAGATATTCAGAAGCAAAGTTTCCCCTCCCGCCCCTTTTACCTAGTGTAAGCCATCTCTTCTCAGATGTGGAATCCAGTCCATAGACCAGACAGATAACAGCAGGGGACAATCTTCTTCCTATGAGAACAATGAAAGCCCTGCCCCCCTTGACAAGTTTTTCAGGTTTTTCCCTTATCTTAATTGAAGATTGTCCCTCTCTGTAATTTACCTGGGCACCTCCCTTCTGATCTGTCTGAGCAGTGTTACATCAGTAAAAGGGACGGGAGGGGGATACTTTGTCATTGAATTACTCCTGAACTACAACTCTGACAGAATTGAAATAACACTCTCCAAAGTCCAAATACTATGATGATTAATTAGAGCTGCTTTTATTATGAAACATTACTATCCCTTTAAGCTTCCGAGACCGGAAACCAGGCATCACAGTGGACATCTTGAATGCGCTCCTGCGCTGTCAGTCCCCGTCACCCTTCATAGGCATTGCACTGGCCCGGACGGCTCCAGAAGAGACTGACGGCGCAGGCGGACAGGCTGCAGTAACCTGGCCGTCAGTCTCGGAAGCTTAAGGATAACTTTATTCGTGGGCAGTATTGAGAGGTAAAATAATGATTACACAGCTAGTCACCACCTGCATAAGTATTACAGGGCGACGTTACTGGAGGTGGTAGTTCCGCTTTAACACTTGAGTGTTCTACGGTGCAAATCTCATCACTTTTCACTGTGTAGTGCACCTTTCTAGTGCTTAAAGGGTTAAAAGATCACTTCCTAAAATGCATACTATTCTTCTATATTTGTGATTTTTTTTTTTTTTTTAAAAACATACTCTTTCTTGTATGCAATGCACGGCTCACCCATCTGGTTCAATATATTCTATAGTATTACTGCAGAAAAACAGCCCTGATGATATAATACATACAGGCTGGGGGAAGCCATTTTACCGTGGACTCCTCGCTTCCTGATGAGGAAGTCGTAGTTTGCAGAGTAAGATGCAGCAGGAAGTGAGTAGCGCAAAGGAAAATGGTTTCCCCCAGACTGCTGAAAAGCATTGTGTTTAATAGTTTTATGTTTCCACTCTCTGCGTGCCATTGGGGCTTCCTCTGTGACTCAAAGGGTGAAGTTATATCAGGATATGGAACGTCTATTTGTGTGTGTATATAACGGAATATTTTGATATGTTAATCATGTATCATTTATGTTTAACCCTTTGATTGCTTTGCGTACCTCACGGGCACTCAAAGGGTTAAAGAGGCGCTTTCACTGTGCAAAAAGTTGCCATGCAATAATTAAGCATGTGGTGACTGGCTGCATAAAACATCTATTACCTCTCAGAAGTGGCAGATTGTAAAGGAATCCTTAGTTTTAGGAGAGAGGACGCCAGGCCCCAGAGAAGACATCTTGTCTGAACACCTGCACTGTAACTCCCGGTCTCCTCAAAGTAGCACTGCAGTGTGCTGCAAGGAAACCGGAAGGGACTGACAGCGCAGGCGTGCAGACTTCGCTAACCTGCCCTTCAGTCTCCGGAGATTAAAGATTACTTTACATTCTGCCACTTTTGAAAGGTAATAGAAGTATTATGCAGCTAGTCGCCATATGCTTAACCCCTTAAGTACCAGCGGTCCAGGGAAGTTACCTTCCCTTAGGGACCGCTTTGATCCTTGCCGACGCGCCGGTACACGTGACCTGTTACACGTACTGGCACGCCACTTTGAGGCCTAAGAGAGATCGCTCCGGTCTTGGAGCGATCAATTTTAGGCCCCGTTTTTACTTACAGCTTTCCCGGTAGAGTGGGGTAAGTAAAAAGTACGTGACGTCCCATGACCATCACTGGTCCTTAAGGGTATAAGGACCGTGACGGTCATAGCACGTCACGTAGTCCTTAAGGGGTTAATTATTACAGGGCGACTTTGTACACAGTGAAAGTTCCGCTTTAAATGGATAGTAATACTTAAAATGTAAAAAAAATATGTTGTAGGGTTTATCCCCCTGAATAAAACAAGGCAACTCCCACTGCTGAAAGGTGTTTTATTTAAAAATGTATTGCAGCTTAAACTTGAATGTTTTAGGTGCAGTATCACAGTGTCCTGAAATTGTACAGTGGCGCTGTTGCTACACCATCCTATGGACAGCTCTGGTCAATTGACCATAAATCTCCATAGGATGGCATAGCAACAGCACCACTGTACAATTTCAGGTCACTGTGATACTGCACTTAAAAAAAATCAGGTTTGAGGTGTAATAACTTTTGCATAAAACACATTTCAGCAGCGGGAGATCCCTTGTTTTACTCAGGGGGATAAACACTACAATATATATATATTAACATTTTAAGTATTACTGTCCCTTTAAGGGATTTTTGGCAGACTGACAGCTGCCTGAGAACTCTAGTCTGTAGTTGTATGATCTCATATCTTTAACCCCTCGGAGGCTAGTGATATAGTCATGGGTTTACAGCCATTTCTAGCATCCGAAGGGTCGATCACATGAAAATCTGGTTTTTAAACCTTTGTGTTTTGAACGCCTGTTGGGTTAACCCTTTGAGGACCAGATTGTTGTGGAATTCATTGTCCACCTCTCTTGTCTTTAAAAAATACCACCAAAATTAGAACAAGACTTTGACAGGTTAATCTACTGACTATTTCGGTGTGTTTTTTGGATGAGTTGTGTGTTGTGTAGAGCTGGTAAGATCAGGCTTTAACCCCTTTGATACCACGGCTGTCCGCTCATGGAGCGGTGCTTGATGAGCGAGGCCCGTCTGTTCCCCACATACAATGCACACAAACAGGATGTTATTTATCAAAGAGTCATTTGTGGGTAATGTTTGCAAGAAAAATAACATGTCTGCTCTTTGGCTGCCATGATTAATGTGATGCGAGTGTGACAGAGCCCCCCTCATACATCAATCCCCCATCCCAACTGTCTACGTCTGCCTGAGCTCCAAACACACCTAATTACACCAGCAAATGAAGTGTGCACTGTGTCAGGGCTAGGGGTGGATTATCTGCCTGCCACTACATGTCACTGGGCCTTGTCCTGAATTGTCCTGTGTAACTGATCCTCGGATTCCTGTGCATCAGCGTTCCCATCGAACATGTCATCTCTGTGCACAGCAGTCAGCCACGCTTAGGGTCATATACACAAAGTAAAAGGGAAACAGGACCTTAATTCTTTCAGTGCCAGAGGGAACGTAATGCATCGCTTCGCTTTGCTGTCACTGAATAGGTTTTAACCCTCTGAATACCAGAAAGGTATCATTAGATAGCTGTCTGGCACTCGAAAGGTTACTAAAGTTTTATTTTGGCTTTACATACTCTGCAGTAGGGTGACCACATGTCCCGGATTGCCCAGGACATCCCGGATTTTAAGTGTCTGACCCTTGTCCCCGGCAGCCCCCTTCTGGGTCAATACAACGGCCCGGAATGAAGACTCCAGAGCACAGAGTTCTAAACACTAAGAGAACTGCCCATTGCCTACTGTGACAGGAAGTGGTGTCTCTGTTGGGCTACAAGAAAATGGCTTCCAGACAGAGTTCAAAACACAAGAAATGAGCCTTGATCCTGACATCAATCAGGAGCTGCAGTGCATCTTGTGTTGTACTGTAATGCTACTCTAAGAATTTGGGCTTGATGTACATTTTCTTGTAGTCCACCGCTGTCAGAGTATCAGAGCAGTCAATGGACAGTTCTCCCTCTGGTGTTTAGAACGGTGTGGTGCGCTCTTCTATCCACAGTGTCCCCGAATGGCAGAATTGAAATGTGGTCACCCTAATCTGCAAGTTTCTAATATGTAAATTCAAATTGCTTTTACTACTTATTATCTCTTGCAAAATCCACCTATTATTTTTTTTTTTTTTTTATTAAGCATGTATTTCGCTGACAGTGATTTTCTCAGATCTTTCCCCAGAGAGCTTCCCATCGGGAACTGTGAAACGGGGATAGTGATAGAAGTATAAAAAACTTGATCGAGGATACAGAGCGCTCTGTTCTACTGGGATTGTTTTACATTGTATCACTATTCCTGCTTTCAGTGTTCGTTCACCAGAAAGCTCTTTGGAAACAGAATCCAGGGAACACACTTATAGAGACCAACAATTTTAATAAGTGAATATGACAAAAATAATAAAAAGTATATGCAGTTTCATACCTCCCAACATTTGAAATGGCCAAAGAGGGACACTTTGGTTTTAGGTGGTGTTGTATGAGGAGTGGCTGGTTTTCGGGCATTACCAAATAATTTTTAGGTTAGGTTGGAAGATACAGACCCCTAATATATCCTAAAGAGGGACACTTGGGAGGTACAGACCCCTAATATCTCCTATAGAGGGAACTTGAGAGGTACGGAGCCCTAAATCCCCTGAAGAGGGACATTTGGGAGGTACCGACCCCTAATATCTCCTAAAGAGGGACACTTGGGAGGTACGGACCCCTAATATCTTCTAAAGAGGGACACTTGGGAGGTATGGACCCCTAATATCTTCTAAACAGGGACACTTGGGAGGTACAGAGCAGTAATATCACCTAAAGAGGGACACTTGATAGGTATGTACCCCTAATATCTCCTAAAGAGGGACACTTGGGAGGTATAGACCCCTAATATCTCCTAAAGAGGGACACTTGGGAGGTACGGACCCCTAATATCTCCTAAAGAGAAACACTTGGGAGGTATAGACCCCTAATATCTCCTAAAGAGGGATACTTGGGAGGTACGGACCCCTAATATCTCCTAAAGAGGGACACTTGGGAGGTACGGACCCCTAATATCTCCTAAAGAGGGACACTTGGGAGGTACAGTTCCCTAATATCTCCTAAAGAGGGACACTTGGGAGGTATGGATCCCTAATATCTCCTAAAGAGGGACACTTGGGAGGTACAGTTCCCTAATATCTCCTAAAGAGGGACACTTGGGAGGTGCACAATGTGACTTTTCATATGACACACTTGTAGTGTATGTAAAGTCAAAATAAAAGGTTACTGTCACTTTAATATGTATAATATAGACTAGCAGTTCTCAGACTTTTTTGCAGTACTTGAACCATGGGAACACCAGTAGTCAGCACTTTAACCCTTTGGATGCACAAGGTTTCCAGTGTATGGCTTTGCCTAGCTTCCAAGGAGTTAACTCTGGGCTGGATACTCCTCAGGCAAATGAAAGGTTAAGGGGATTAAAGCTTTCAGCATTACTTTTGGTGTAAGAGCATTCATAGATACTTATGAATGATTCAGTGTTTGACTTTAACCCTTTGTGTGCAAAGCAATTGGTTGCAAACACTGTTGGCACTCAAAGAGTTAAAGTAGACATGTCACACTCCCAGACAAGTTTGGTCTGTTTTGCAGAAAATTAAAATGTATTTGAGAAATTAGCCTTTATTTTTTGGTGGCACAGCCTGGCACTGTATGCTAATTCCCTGACCAGTATGATAATTAGTTGTTTTCCAGGCCAAACTTACCCCTCACTGTGCTATTAGACATCCCTCTCTTATGTGGGGTCTTCCTGGATTCATCCATAACACAGTATGTGGTGATACTGGCCCAGCACTGACAATTAACCCCTTAATGATCCATTACATGCTAGAACCGTCATGGGTCCAGAGTGTGATAAGAATCACGGTCCTGGCACGTCATGGATTTCAGGGCTCCCAGCGCAGCTCCATGCCATTCAGGGAGCCCTGAATCAGTTAGACAAGAAAAATTCTCTGTGATCCTTAAAGGTATAGTAATAGTTTATTATTACTATCCCCCATATTGTAGATATTTGCAAAATAATTTAATAGCCCCCAGGTTCATCTCTCAGACCTTTATGTTTTGAGAGATAACTGAAGGCAAAGTTCCCCCCTCCCTCCCCCTTCCCTGAAGTCAGAGTTGTACCTGACTGCAGGGGAGTCTGTCGTACAACAGTCAGGCGGCTCTGCAGCTGAGCCGAGATCCCGGCTATTTCACTGAAACAGTCTTCTACATATGCCTGGTTTGTGCCTTTTTTGCAAGCAAACGTAGAAGACCGTTTCAGTGAAGTAATTCTTTGTCACTAACGCGATCGCGGCTCTGCTGCAGAGCCGCCTGATGAAAGTCAGACCGGATATCCCTGCAGTCAGCATAACGCTGACTTCAGGGAAGGGGGAGGGAGGGGAGAACTTTGCGTTTTGTTATCTCTCAAATCATAAAGGTTTGAGAGATGAACCTGGGGGCTATTAAATTATTTTGCAAATATCTACAATATGGGGGATAGTAATAATAAAGAATTACTATCCCTTTAAGTGCCGGCCACACATCCTTACCCCTTTGAGTGCCAAAGGGGTACCCTCTGGCACTCAAAGGGTTAAGTGCTTAAATAGCATGAAGTGCTAGATTGTGCCATTAAGAAATAAAGGTTAATTTCTTAAAAAAATATATATTTCAAAAGTAAGAAATCGCTCACAGGTCTTTTCCAGGTGAACAAAAAGTGCTGGTTTATTCCATCAACGTTTTGACCCCATTGATGGAATAAACCAGCACTTTTTGTTCACCTGGAAAATACCTGTGAGTGATTTCTTGCTTTTGAAATATATGACATAATTTTTTTGAAGAATAGCACCCAGGCATATATGATTTCATAGAGAGTGCAAATTTGGGGACATATATATATATATATATATATATTACAAATAAATCTCTAAAACTTACAGGCAGTTTTTAATTACGTATCTTAAAGCGGAACTACCACTCTTAAAAAATGTTGTATCAAATAATCCCCCATTTGGCGACTAGCTGCTCAGAACGAGCCTCTACTCCAGGACTGACAAGCAGGACAGACAGCAGACATCTTTCCCTAGTGACATCCGCATACCTGCGCTGTCAGCCCCTTTTGGAGCCGAACGGCTCCTAGCAATGCCTCCTAGAGCCGGCTGGGACTGACAGCGCAGGCGTCACTATGGAAAGATGTCCGCTCTTCCGTCCTGCCTGTCAGTCCAGGAGTAGAGGCTCATTCTCATGAACGGGTAAGAAGTCTGGAGACTAGCGCTACTGAGCAGCTAGTTGCCTGATGAGGGACTATTTGATACAACATTTTTTAAGGGTGGTAGTTCCGCTTTAAAGGGATAGTAAACCCACCAAAAAAGTGTAAGCCAAATGAATAATAAAAACATACTTAACGCCCTCATTCCCATCTCTCAAACTGTTATGGTTTGAGAGATGTAAAAAAATAAAGACCTCCGCTCCCTCCCCTTTCTCATGCATCCGCTGTATAGCAGACATTGTGAGATCCTGCTTCCGGGACCAGACGGCGGCTCTTCAGGAGCGCTGTCATCGAGATATCTACCTATAATTACTTCATTAGAATGGTCTACAACGTGTGCTTGCAAGCCAGACACACATAGACCATACCGATGAAGTAATTATAGTTAGCTATGTAGATGACAGCGCTCCTGAAGAGCCACCATCTGGTCCCGGAAGCAGGATCTCACTACGTCCGTTATACAGCGGACGCATGAGAAGGGGGCGGGAGCGGAGGTCTTTATTTTCTCACATCTCTCAAACCATAACGGTTTGAGAGATGGGAATGAGGGCGTTAAGTATGTTTTTGTTATTTCTGTCATTTGGCTTACACTTTTTTGGTGGAGTTTACTATCCCTTTAAAGCGGAACTACCACCCTTAAAAAATGTTGTATCAAATAGTCCCTCATCACACTTTTTGGGGGGTTTACTATCCCTTTAAGGTAAGGTTTGCTTTAACCCTTTGAGTGGCAGAGAGCCATCCAACGCAATGCGTTAGTTTCCTCTCTGGCACTCAAAGGGTTAAGTTATCTAAAACTGCCTGTGCTGCTTTAATAGCAGGCCGGGGGAAGCATTCTCCCCATTTCTTTGTCCCTTCCGTTCCATTGACACAGCACAGAGAATGTTACAGTAACGGGAATGTTTGCAAACGCTCTTTCAAACATGATCAAGTTTTTTTTTTCTTAATAAACAGTAAACGTTGCTGTTCTGTGTCTCTGCAGGAAAGAAGAAAAAAATGACAATTTGGTCTCATGTAAAAAATCACTTTTCCACATTCATACCATGTTACTGTGCCGCAGAAAGAAAGCAGTGTGATTAATGCTTTGAGTGCCTGAGGGGTACGGAATGCATTGCAAAGCAATGCATTCCATACCCCTCTGGCACTCAAAGGGTTAAAATCTCTACATCAACAACACAGACAAGTTCACGTGTCTCCGGATCTCTCAAGAGCTGGGGTTTCATGCACTAATATGTGATAAAAGTGTGATAACGATGAGATAACTTCCTCCACTAAGAAGACCCCCCCAGTTCTAATGTTATTCTGTGGATCCTATGTACTAACAGCTCTCCAACGTGAGACATCTTATAGGCTCCATAGAATAACATAGGAACTGGAGAGTTTATCTCACTGGAGAAGTTATCTCCTCTTTATCACACCTTAGTACATCTCCCCTGTAGTCTATAACTAAAGATCTCCCATAGAATAACATAGGAACTGGAGAGTTTATCTCACTGGAGAAGTTATCTCCTCTTTATCACACCTTAGTACATCTCCCCTGTAGTCTATAACTAAATCTCTCCCATAGAATAACATAGGAACTGGAGAGTTTATCACACTGGAGAAGTTATCTCCTCTTTATCACACCTTAGTACATCTCCCCTGTAGTCTATAACTAAATATCTCCCATAGAATAACATAGGAACTGGAGAGTGTATTACTCTGGAGAAGTTATCTCCTCTTTATCACACCTTAGTACATCTCCCCTATGGAATCTTTTCTAAAGCTGAATATTACAACAATCTCATGTAAGGGTAACTTTATTTTTTGTTGTACCTTTTAATAACATAATTATCATGTTGCAGACTCATTAAAATCCTTTTGTGGAACAGAGGAGTCTGCAGTGCACTGCACTCACTTGTGGCGCGCAGATGTTTAACCCTTTGTATGCCATACCGGGTACGCACTCATAAGGTTAAAACCTGTTTAGTTCCAAGGTTTTGAGCAATGTGTTGCACGACACTCTGGCACTCAAAGTGTTAAAGCTCTGTCGACCAAAAGGGTCCCCTTTCTAGAACGCACGTATGGGAAATAATTACAGTGAGAAGCAGCTTGGACAAAGTGCTTAATTACATCCTGTAACGATGTTATTCAGCAGAGTGCAGCCAGCAGTAAATTAGGATCAATCAAACAGGAATGAGTAATTAGTGTACGTTCACTTGTTTAATACTGAGAGAGGGAAAAAAGGGTGAGATTAAACCACCTCCAAATACTATTAATACCTATAATAATACTACTATTTACACACGGCTGATGACGTTAAAAAAATAAATATTCCCCAAATTCCCGTTCATTTAAATGTAGGTTTGAATCCTTGAATGGGAGAGATCTCTTCGGTGTATGGCTAAGCAATGTGTTGGAAACTTTGCTTGCAATCAAGGAGTTAACAGTGCCATTTAACTCTTTGAGTGCCAGAGGGGTACGCAACACATTGCTTTGCAATGTGTTGTGTACCCCTCTGGCGCTCAAAGGGTTTAAAACATGGGGAACTGTAATTTGTCCTACATTGTGTAGACGGGTTACCCCATATTTAACTGGTGTTACTCTGGAGTAAACCTACTGCACCGTAGGAGACAAATACAAATTCATGTTCAATTAGATTACAGGTTATTTTATGCACAATGCAAATTTTTTTAATATAAAGACGCCCTGCAATAATTAACTCCTTAGTGACAGCCGCGTCCGCACGCGGTTGTCACCTTAACGCCCGTCATACAAAAAAAAAATTAGCCAAATAATTCCATGGTCCCCGAACGGTGTGCAGCTGCACGGAGACCCGGACTTCCGGTACTACTGCCGGGACTTACCAGGTACGTCCTCTGTCACTAAGTAACAGTTTTTTGCGGGACGTACCTGGTAAGTCCATTGTCGGGAAGGGGTTAAGCATATGGCGACTAACTTCCAAATACGTCTATTACCTCTCAGAAGTGGCACATTCTAAAGTAATCCTTAATATTCAGAGACCGGAAGCCAGGCGTCAGCGCAGACATCTGTCAGTCCTGGTCTCCTTTAAAGGGATAGTAATACTTAGTTTTCTCTCTATTTTATTTTGTAGGCATTAATAAAACATGAAGAACGATATAAGTCTTATCTCTCAAACCTTTATGGTTTGAGAGATATTCACAAGCAAAGTTTCCCCTCGCTGACCAAAACAGTCAAGTCTGCCATCTAGCTGTCAGATTTGGAATCCAGTCCGCAGATCAACCGGTGGCTTTTCAGCAGAGCCGAGATTGCAAGATATAAAAATAACTATTTCATTGGAAGGGTCTAAAAAGTGAGCTTGCAAACCAGGCGCACTTTGTAGACTATTCAAATGAAGTAGTTCTTCTTATATCTCGAAATCTCGGCTCTGCTGTAGAGCCACGGCCGGTCCGCGGACTGGATTCCGAATCTGACAGCTAGATGGCAGACTTGACCGTTTCGGTCAGTGAGGGTAAACTTTACTTTTGAATATCTCTCAAATCATACAGGTCTGAGAGATAAGACTTATATCGTTCTTCAGGATTTTTTTAATGCCTACAAAATAAAATAAAGGTAAAACAAAGTATTACTATCCCTTTAAGAAGCACAAGGTAACCGGAAGGGAGTGACGGCGCAGGCGTGCAGACTGCACTAACCTGCACATCAGTCTCCGAAGAATAGGGATTACCTTAGAATCAGCCGCTTCTGAAAGGTAATAGAAGTATTATGACGTTAATCGCCACATGCTTAATTATTGCAGGGAGACTTTATACACAGTGAAAGTTCCACTTTAAAAGTCTCTTTATTCCTTATAAAATGTATTTTACAAATCATTTCCCATTAAAGGGGAACATTCACATGCAAACAACTGGAGTCCGGATGATTTATTTAGTAAAACTTAGTAATCATTGGTATTTTTTTTTTTATGGATCTTACATTGTGTCGAAGATATCCGGGCTTAAAATTACCCACTTCCGCGTTCTGTGGCACCCTGTATGCGCGGCACAAATCGGCAAGACTTCCCACCTCCCTCCCAGCTGCCCCAGGGAGCGTGTTCACGCTTCCCTTCGAGGGGGGATTTCTGTGATGTAACATTACAACAAGCTCCTTTTACTGATACTGAGGTTGGTGAGTGGAGGTTGCAAGCTCAGTATCATGGTAAACGGAGCTTGCTGTAACGTTACATCACAGAAATACCCCCTCAAAGGGAAGCGTGAACGCGCTCCCTGGGGCAGCTGGGAGGGAGGTGGGAAGTCCTGACGCTTCGTTCCGCGCTTACAGGGTGCTGCAGAACGCAGCAGTGGGTAATTTTAAGCCCAGATATCTTCAACACGATGTAAGATCCATAAAAAAAAAGTACCAAAGCTTACTTAGTTTTACTAAATAAATCATCCGGACTCCAGTTGTCTGCATGTGAATGTTCCCCTTTAATTACATTTGAAAACCAGGAAATGTGGATGTTTATCGTGTAAACGTTACACTAACTGCGGCAGAAACTGAGAACGCTGCAATTCAGGGTTATAAGACTATATAATAATAGTGATAATTTATGTCCTTTGACCTCTGCACTTTACGCTCACCTCTGCAGTCATCTGCTCCCAATTAACGCTGCTTTACAGGCTTACAGGAATGTTGTTTTTAGTAAGTAGATAAGTTCAGACATTTCTGAGCTCTGAGAGTTCTCACCACTTCTCTACTGTCTCTTTAAGTCTGCGTTCATGGACCAGGAATTAAACCACAAATGGAATAGTAACAGTTACTCTGAATAACACGGATCATGTAGATTGAGAGTACAAACAACGGTCGGAGAAGCTTTGTTCAAAAGAGATTTCAACACAAGGGGTCGTTCATGGTGTGGATGTGCAGTGTTTAGGCAACTGTATATTTACTAGGGAATTACTAAAGATAGTCAGTTGTTAGATCTCCAGCTGTTTGGGTCTGTAATTTCTATCATCCCTAAACAGCCAATGACCAATAGTCCAACAGCTGACTCTGAGCTATAGTAATTTAGGACACTTATTTACGACAATAACTTTACTAGGTAGGAACCAGTAAACCAGGAACAGTCTGAATTCTATTTATGTGAGATAGCTCAGTGGTAAATTCCCTGGCTATGGAGCCTGTCCCAACCTCAATGTTACAGGTTCAAATACCAGCAGGGTCAACTCAGCCCTTCATCCTTCCGAGGTCGATAAATGAGTACCGTTGACTGGGTAATAACATCTATTATTTCAGCTGCCGATTTGGTTAGTTCCGAGAACGTGCGCTGAAAGGGCTTTGAGTCCGACTGGGAGAAAGGCGCTTTATAAATACGAGTTATTATTATATGATATTCTATATAATAATTCGCTAAATCGTATGTAACGCCGCGACATGCGCAGTAGACACTGCTGTGCGTGCTACAGTCATGCGCAGTAGAGACTGCCCGCGCCGAGGCTGATACAGAGCTGGGCGCTCCGAAGGAGCGTTCAGCTCTGTATCAGCCGTGATGCGAGCAGTCTCTTCTGCGCATGACTGCCCCGCGACCGAGTGGCAGTGGCACCGTGGCCCGTGTAACGGGCTGTTCAACTAGTATATATATATGTAATGTACTAGCGATAGCACTGCATTGCCCATACTTTCAATAGCCCTCAATAAACTGTTTTATTTTTGTTTGTTACATACACAGATAAAGATACGGACAAACTCACAGACACGCACTCACACATGCTCTCACACACGCACTCACACACTCACTCACACGTGTAGTTCTTGTCATCATGTGGAGGGAGGAAGAGGCACGGCGAGGAATGGAGAGAGAAGGGGAGCGAACATGGAGAAAGGGAGGGAAGGGAAGAGATGAAGGGACGATAGTGTGGAAGGGTGAAGTGAGTGTGGCAAGTGTTGAAAGGGCTGTTGGTGTTTTTTTATCTTGTTTTATTTTACATGGAGGGTATAATGACTCAGTGAATGGCTGGTAGGAGTGCGCTAAGGAGGAAGAGGGCTGACCCAAAGAAGCCGGTAATTGTTCAGACTGAGTGCATAACCACACGGCATACAAGAGGGAGATGGGGCAGAGAGGAGGTGGCAATTGTGAGTGGAGATAAGGAGGGGAGGGTGTATGTGAGCAGTGAAAGGAAGGGGGTTAGATCTTATTGGCCAGAGAGCGCTCCAGCTTACAAGAGAGGCTGGGTCCAGACACTACGTGGGAGGGGAGAAGAGGAGTAGTGACAGACTGCGGTGCACTGGATCCAGACACTACGTGGGAGGGGAGAAGGGGAGGGGTGACAGACTGTGGTGCACTGGATCCAGACACTACGTGGGAGGGGAGAAGAGGAGGAGTGACAGACTGCGGTGCACTGGATCCAGACACTACGTGGGAGGGGAGAAGAGGAGGAGTGACAGACTGTGGTGCACTGGATCCAGACGCTATGTGGGAGGGGAGAAGAGGAGGAGTGACAGACTGCGGTGCACTGGATCCAGACGCTATGTGGGAGGGGAGAAGAGGAGGAGTGACAGACTGCGGTGCACTGGATCCAGACACTACGTGGGAGGGGAGAAGGGGAGGAGTGACAGACTGCGGTGCACTGGATCCAGACGCTACGTGGGAGGGGAGAAGAGGAGTAGTGACAGACTGCGGTGCACTGGATCCAGACCCTACGTGGGAGGGGAGAAGAGGAGGAGTGACAGACTGTGGTGCACTGGATCCAGACACTACGTGGGAGGGGAGAAGAGGAGGAGTGACAGACTGTGGTGCACTGGATCCATACACTACGTGGGAGGGGAGAAGAGGAGGAGTGACAGACTGTGGTGCACTGGATCCAGACGCTACGTGGGAGGGGAGAAGAGGAGGAGTGACAGACTGAGGTGCACTGGATCCAGACACTACGTGGGAGGGGAGAAGAGGAGGAGTGACAGACTGAGGTGCACTGGATCCAGACACTACGTGGGAGGGGAGAAGAGGAGGAGTGACAGACTGTGGTGCACTGGATCCAGACGCTACGTGGGAGGGGAGAAGAGGAGGAGTGACTGCGGTGCACTGGATCCAGACACTACGTGGGAGGGGAGAAGAGGAGGAGTGACAGACTGCAGTGCACTGGATCCAGACACTACGTGGGAGGGGAGAAGAGGAGGGGTGACAGACTGTGGTGCACTGGATCCAGACACTACGTGGGAGGGGAGAAGAGGAGGGGTGACAGACTGCGGTGCACTGGATCCAGACACTACGTGGGAGGGGAGAAGAGGAGTAGTGACAGACTGTGGTGCACTGGATCCAGACACTACGTGGGAGGGGAGAAGAGGAGGGGTGACAGACTGCGGTGCACTGGATCCAGACAGTACGTGGGAGAGGAGAAGAGGAAGGGTGACAGACTACGGTGCACTGGATCCAGACACTACATGGGAGGGGAGAAGAGGAGGAGTGACAGACTGCGGTGCACTGGATCCAGACCCTACGTGGGAGGGGAGAAGAGGAGGAGTGACAGACTGCGGTGCACTGGATCCAGACAGTACGTGGGAGGGGAGAAGAGGAAGGGTGACAGACTGCGGTGCACTGGATCCAGACAGTACGTGGGAGGGGAGAAGAGGAAGGGTGACAGACTACGGTGCACTGGATCCAGACACTACATGGGAGGGGAGAAGAGGAGGAGGGACAGACTACGGTGCACTGGATCCAGACACTACGTGGGAGGGGAGAAGAGGAGGGTGACAGACTGCGGTGCACTGGATCCAGACACTACGTGGGAGGGGAGAAGAGGAGGGGTGACAGACTGTGGTGCACTGGATCCAGACGCTACGTGGGAGGGGAGAAGAGGAGGAGGGACAGACTGCGGTGCACTGGATCCAGACACTACATGGGAGGGGAGAAGAGGAGGGTGACAGACTGCGGTGCACTGGATCCAGACACTATGTGGGAGGGGAGAAGAGGAGGAGTGACAGACTGCGGTGCACTGGATCCAGACACTACATGGGAGGGGAGAAGAGGAGGAGTGACAGACTGCGGTGCACTGGATCCAGACACTATGTGGGAGGGGAGAAGAGGAGGAGTGACAGACTGCGGTGCACTGGATCCAGACGCTATGTGGGAGGGGAGAAGAGGAGGAGTGACAGACTGTGGTGCACTGGATCCAGACACTACGTGGGAGGGGAGAAGAGGAGGAGTGACAGACTGTGGTGCACTGGATCCAGACCCTATGTGGGAGGGGAGAAGAGGAGGGGTGACAGACTGTGGTGCACTGGATCCAGACACTACGTGGGAGGGGAGAAGAGGAGGAGTGACAGACTGCGGTGCACTGGATCTAGACACTACGTGGGAGGGGAGAAGAGGAGGAGTGACAGACTGCGGTGCACTGGATCCAGACCCTACGTGGGAGGGGAGAAGAGGAGGGGTGACAGACTGTGGTGCACTGGATCCAGACCCTACGTGGGAGGGGAGAAGAGGAGGAGTGACAGACTGTGGTGCACTGGATCCAGACACTACGTGGGAGGGGAGAAGAGGAGGAGTGACCGACTGCGGTGCACTGGATCCAGACACTACGTGGGAGGGGAGAAGAGGAGGAGTGACAGACTGCGGTGCACTGGATCCAGACACTACGTGGGAGGGGAGAAGAGGAGGAGTGACAGACTGTGGTGCACTGGATCCAGACACTACGTGGGAGGGGAGAAGAGGAGGAGTGACAGACTGCGGTGCACTGGATCCAGACACTACGTGGGAGGGGAGAAGAGGAGGAGTGACAGACTGTGGTGCACTGGATCCAGACACTACGTGGGAGGGGAGAAGAGGAGGAGTGACAGACTGCGGTGCACTGGATCCAGACACTACGTGGGAGGGGAGAAGAGGAGGAGTGACAGACTGTGGTGCACTGGATCCAGACACTACGTGGGAGGGGAGAAGAGGAGGAGTGACCGACTGCGGTGCACTGGATCCAGACACTACGTGGGAGGGGAGAAGAGGAGGAGTGACAGACTGCGGTGCACTGGATCCAGACACTACGTGGGAGGGGAGAAGAGGAGGAGTGACAGACTGTGGTGCACTGGATCCAGACACTACGTGGGAGGGGAGAAGAGGAGGAGTGACAGACTGCGGTGCACTGGATCCAGACACTACGTGGGAGGGGAGAAGAGGAGGAGTGACAGACTGCGGTGCACTGGATCCAGACACTACGTGGGAGGGGAGAAGAGGAGGGGTGACAGACTGCGGTGCACTGGATCCAGACACTACGTGGGAGGGGAGAAGAGGAGGAGTGACAGACTGTGGTGCACTGGATCCAGACACTACATGGGAGGGGAGAAGAGGAGGGGTGACAGACTGCGGTGCACTGGATCCAGACCCTACGTGGGAGGGGAGAAGAGGAGGGGTGACAGACTGCGGTGCACTGGATCCAGACACTACGTGGGAGGGGAGAAGAGGAGGAGTGACAGACTGAGGTGCACTGGATCCAGACACTACGTGGGAGGGGAGAAGAGGAGGAGTGACAGACTGTGGTGCACTGGATCCAGACACTACGTGGGAGGGGAGAAGAGGAGGAGGGACAGACTGTGGTGCACTGGATCCAGACCCTACGTGGGAGGGGAGAAGTGGAGGAGGGACAGACTGCGGTGCACTGGATCCAGACACTACGTGGGAGGTGAGAAGAGGAGGAGGGACAGACTGCGGTGCACTGGATCCAGACACTACGTGGGAGGGGAGAAGAGGAGGAGGGACAGACTGCGGTGCACTGGATCCAGACACTACGTGGGAGGTGAGAAGAGGAGGAGGGACAGACTGCGGTGCACTGGATCCAGACGCTATGTGGGAGGGGAGAAGAGGAGGGGTGACAGACTGCAGTGCACTGGATCCAGACCCTACGTGGGAGGGGAGAAGAGGAGGAGGGACAGACTGTGGTGCACTGGATCCAGACACTACATGGGAGGGGAGAAGAGGAGGGGTGATAGACTGTGGTGCACTGGATCCAGACACTACGTGGGAGGGGAGAAGAGGAGGAGTGACAGACTGCGGTGCACTGGATCCAGACACTATGTGGGAGGGGAGAAGAGGAGGAGTGACAGACTGCGGTGCACTGGATCCAGACCCTACGTGGGAGGGGAGAAGAGGAGGGGTGACAGACTGAGGTGCACTGGATCCAGACCCTACGTGAGAGGGGAGAAGAGGAGGAGTGACAGACTGCAGTGCACTGGATCCAGACGCTACGTGAGAGGGGAGAAGAGGAGGAGTGACAGACTGCGGTGCACTGGATCCAGACACTACGTGGGAGGGGAGAAGAGGAGGAGTGACAGACTGCGGTGCACTGGATCCAGACACTACGTGGGAGGGGAGAAGAGGAGGAGTGACAGACTGCGGTGCACTGGATCCAGACACTATGTGGAGGGGAGAAGAGGAGGAGTGACAGACTGCGGTGCACTGGATCCAGACACTACGTGGGAGGGGAGAAGAGGAGGGGTGACAGACTGCGGTGCACTGGATCCAGACACTACGTGGGAGGGGAGAAGAGGAGGGGTGACAGACTGCGGTGCACTGGATCCAGACCCTACGTGGGAGGGGAGAAGAGGAGGGGTGACAGACTGCGGTGCACTGGATCCAGACACTACGTGGGGGGGAGAAGAGGAGGAGTGACAGACTGCGGTGCACTGGATCCAGACACTACGTGGGAGGGGAGAAGAGGAGGGGTGACAGACTGCGGTGCACTGGATCCAGACCCTACGTGGGAGGGGAGAAGAGGAGGGGTGACAGACTGCGGTGCACTGGATCCAGACCCTACGTGGGAGGGGAGAAGGGGAGGAGTGACAGACTGCGGTGCACTGGATCCAGACCCTACGTGGGAGGGGAGAAGAGGAGGGGTGACAGACTGTGGTGCAGAGCTGTACCGGCAGTCTCTCCGGAAGGAAGGCACAGGATCAGCTTTAAACTTTTAATTTTGACCAAACAACACATTTTTAAAAACAATGAAACTAGGTAGTTGCTATATAAAGTTACTTTTTAACCAAAGTTTTATAGTGGTGATATAATGTAGAACTAGCAACATGGGACGGCGTTGCCCGTCATGTTATGACCATTGGGCGCACGTGTTTGAAATGCAGACACACTGATAAACACAGACATATGCAGCATACAGGCAGACACATACCATACATCCCAAGTGTCCCTCTTTAGGAGGGACAGTCCCTCTTTGAGGGCCAAATCCCTCTGTCCCTCTTTCCCACCCTGTTGTCCCTCTTTTTAGGAGGTCAGACTGTGTGCAGGGCCGGCTCCACCTATAGGCGAGGTAGGCGCCGGCCTAGGGCGCACACGTACTGGGGGCGCGGGCATGCAGCGGAGAAGAGGTGTGCCCACACACACCATGCCAGGAACCACAACACAGTCAGGTCTGTGTTGCTACAGCGCTCCCTCATCTGGTCGGATCTTTAGTAATGCAGAGAGCGCTGGGAGTCATGATCTCCCGCCGCGCTCTCCATTACTGAAGAGAAGACTGCGCGGGAGATACAGGTATATGATGGGGGGCAAGTTGGAGCTGAGGGGGCATAGTGGAGCTGAGGGGGCAAGTTGGAGCACATGTGGGGCAAAGTGGAGATGATGGGGGCAAGTTGGAGCTGTTAGGGGAAAGCTGGAGCTGAGGGGGCATAGTGGAGCTGGTGGGGGCAAGTTGGAGATGATGGGGGCAAGTTGGAGCTGATGAGGGTCAAAGTGGAGCTGATGAGGGTCAAAGTGGAGCTGAGGGGGGGCAAGCTGGAGCTGAGGGGGGGCAAGCTGGAGCTGGTGGGGCAAGTTGGAGCGGATGGGGGCAAGTTGGAGCTGCTGGGGGCATAGTGGAGCTGATAGTGGAAAGTTGGAGCTGAGAGGGCATAGTGGAGCTGGTGGGGGCAAGTTGGAGCGGATGGGGGGCAAAGTGGAGCTGATGGGGGTAAGTTGGAGAGGATGGGGGGCAAAGTGGAGCTGATGGGGGTAAGTTGGAGCTGAGGGGGCAAAGTGGAGCTGAGGGGGCAAAGTGAAGCTGAGGGGGCAAAATGGAGCTGGTGGGGGCACGTTGGAGCTGATGGGGGTAAGTTGGAGTTGATAGGGGCAAAGTGGAACTGGTGGGCCAAAGTGAAGCTGATAAGGGGCAAGTTGGAGCTGGTGGGGGGCATCTCTTACAGGCATCTCCAGAACAGGGGCAGAGTGGCTCAGGGGGCAGAGAGAGGACAATCATGAAAAGAGGTTGGGTATAAGTAGGCAGGGTATAAAGGGGTGGGACACAAGGGGCGGAGCGAAATGGGCGGCAAAATTAGGTTTTGCCTAGGGTGGCAAAAATCCTTGCACCAGCCCTGACTGTGTGGTGTGTATTACTTTGCTCTACAGCAATAAAGCAATAAACTTCAGTATATGTGTTTATACATTAGTCTGTGCAAATAAAATACTTTGGTCTTGCACTAAATCATTTATTCAGTTACATAAATAGCCAGTAATAGGTCATGAAATAACCTAAAAATTCTTACTAATGTCCCGCCCACCAGCCACGCCCCAACAATATCACCTAAAACTAACGTGTCCCTCTTTGGCCATGTGAAATGTTGGGAGGTATGCACATACACACAGTGAGCGGCAGAGACATGCAAAACACATGTACACAGACACACTGGAGATGCACACATGGACACATATATGTAACAGAGATGTACACACACAAACACGCAACATATATGAGCAGAAACACATGTGCTCATGAGTTGTGTACCCCTCTGGCACTCAAAGGGTTAAGGTATAGAGAGGCATGTCAGAGTTAAATAGCAGTGGGAAGTGTGTTCATACCTGGGAACACTGACTTGTGAAGTCCCTAGAGGGGACTGATGTGGTGCTGATGTGGAGAGACAAATGGGGCAAGCTGGGTTAAAAGTGGGTGGGGCTTAATCGTGAGTAGGGGGCGGGGCTTAACATAAATGTGAAAAAGTGTTAGTAATAGGCTGGGGAAGGAGGAGAAGTGGGAGGGAAATGCAAGTTTACAGTGTGAGGGGTTTTAACACACTCCCTGAGGGGTAAAACTTGATACACAACCCTGTGGCAGTCAGTGGGTTAAGTGTGAATCTGATGGCTGTCTGTCCTGTGTCTTGCATGGCAAATGATGACAGTGAAGAAATAATTGAGCAATGAGGACCTACCTTAACCCTTTGAGTGCCATTTTGTTCCCCTGGGGCTGCAGCACCGTTCAGTGGCTTTACTACAGGTCCTGCTGAGGCCACTGGGAGTCAAGGTGAGTGACTGTGTGTCAGCCATATTTCTTTCTGGCATTGTGTGTGTGGTGGTGCTGTGTGAGTGGGGCATGAGTGTGTAATACCTGTGAACTTTTACTTGTGGAGTCCCTCATGTGGTGCTGATGTGGAGAGAGCAATGGGGCAATCTGGGTTAAAAGGGGGCGGGGCTTAATCGCGAGTAGGGGCGGGGCTTAACATAAATATGGAAAAGTGTTAGTAATAGGCTGGGGAAGGAGGAGAAGTGGGAGGGAAATGCAAGTTTACAGTGTGAGGGGTTTGAACACACTCCCTGAGGGGTAAAACTTGATACACAACCCTGTGGCAGTCAGTGGGTTAAGTGTGAATCTGATGGCTGTCTGTCCTGTGTCTTGCATGGCAAATGATGACAGTGAAGAAATAATTGAGCAATGAGGACCTACCTTAACCCTTTGAGTGCAATTTTGTTCCCCTGGTGCTGCAGTACAGGTCCTGCTGAGGCCTCTGGGAGTCAGGGTGAGTGACTGTGTGTGTGTATCAGCCATATGTATTTCTGGCTTTGTGTGTGTATGTGGTGCTGTGTGTGTAAGTGGGGGCATGTCTGTTTGGTGCTGTGTAAGTGGGGCATGTGTGTGTGTGTGTGGTGCTGTGTGAGTGGGGCATGTGTGTGTGGTGGTCTGTGTGTGTGAGTGGGGCATGTGTGTTTGTCTGTGGTGTAGGAGCAAGTGGCGGCCATATTGTTTTTTTGTGACTTTGATAGTGGTGGGCGGGCTGCATAGTGGGGGTGGGCCAACTCCCTGCATGATTGAATCACCCAATAGGAGTAGTAACTCCTGCTTTATGCCTCCCCTGGGTGTGTTTTGGCAGGCACAAAGTCTTCTTTTATATATATAGAAATACAGTGAAACAATGTAGAAAAGCCACATTTACAGTGCAGGGAGACTGCAACATTGTATAAATATCCCCCCTTTACTGTCAGACAGAAGGATTCAGGAGTTCAATGACCTCACAGTTAGGACATACAAGTGAAAAATATGCAAATAAAGAGGTTGTATATGCTGTCTGACTTTACATATTATACCCTTGCGAAATACGTAACATCAAAATAAAAGGTTACTGTAGCTTTAAAGGGATAGTAACACTTCGTTTTAACTTTATTTTATTTTGTAGGCATTAAAAAAACATGAAGAACAATATAAGTCTTATCTCTCAAACCTTTATGGTTTATGAGATATTCACAAGCAAAGTTCCCCTCCCCGCCCCTTTTTCCTAGTGTAAGCCATCTCTTCTCAGATGTGAGTCTGGTTGTATGACAGTACAGATAACAGAAGGGGACAATTTTCTTTGTATGAAAACAATGAAAGCCCTTCCCCCCCTTGAAAAGTTTTTCAGCTTTTTCCATTATCTTAATTGAAGATTGTCCCTCTCTGCAGTCTACCTGGGCATCTCCCTTCTTATCAGGTTGAACAGTGGGGGGATACTTTGTTTGTGAATATCTCTTAAACCATAAAGGTTTCAGAGATAAGACTTATATCATTCTTCATGTTTTTTTAATGCCTACAAAATAAAATAAAGTTAAAATGAAGTATTACTATCCCTTTAAAGGGATAGTAATACTTTATTATTACTATCCCCCATACTGTAGATATTTGCAAAATAATTTAATAGCCCCCAGGTTAATCTCTCAATCCTTTATGGTTTGAGAGATAACCGAAGGCAAAGTTCCCCCTTCCCTGAAGTTAGCGTTGTACTGACTGCAGGGATATCCGGTCTGACTTTCATCAGGCGGCTCTGCAGCTGAGCCGAGATCCCGTTAGTGAAAAAGAATGATTTCACTGAAATGGTCTTCTACATGTGATTGGTTTGTGATTGGTTTGCAAGCACAGGTAGAAGACCGTTTCAGTGAAATAATTATTTGTCACTAACGCGATCTCGGCTCAGCTGCAGAGCCGCCTGATGAAAGTCAGACCGGATATCCCTGCAGTCAGTACAACGCTGACTTCAAGGAAGGGGGAGGGAGGGGGGAACTTTGCCTTCGGTTATCTCTCAAACCATAAAGACTTGAGAGATGAACCTGGGGGCTATTAAATTATTTTACCAATATCTACAATATGGGGGATAGTAATAATAAAGTATTACTATCCCTTTAAGGTGACATTCTTGCGATGTGTTGTGTACCCCACTGGCACTCAAAGGGTTAAAGACTTGGTAATGGTAAAATACTTATGTTTTTGTTACCTTTTTTTGGTAAGGATTTTTTATGAGGATAGAATAGTAAATGTTATTAAACGCCTAAAGTTCAAAGCCACATATTAAATGTTTGATGTGAAATATAAAAACAAGTGTGTTATAAACCCGTTAGAGCTGAAGTTCAGGACCAACCTGGTAAATATCCCCGCAGATCGCCTGCTCCGAGCCAGGTCTACGGAAATGAGGTGTTACAGACAAGACCAGGCTTCTGGGTGAATAATAAAACATCCGCCGATCTAAATGTAAACCCCAAATTCATCACACTGCACTTGTACTTTTATTAACCCTTTGAGTTCCAGAGTGTCAACTTTGGCACTCAAAAGGTTAACTTAATCTGTTTTAGGCATGTGAATATCCATAGATCTTATTGCATTTGGTTCCATTATCTGTATATATTAAATAAGGGCTCAAAATTTCCACTCGCCACTAGCCAATGGAGAGTGAAAATTTATCCCTGGTGAGTAGATATTCAGCCCTGGTGGGTATGTTATGGATTGCAGTGGCGAGTAACTTTTCAGGTCTAGCTAGTAGCAAAGGACTTAAAATTATAAGCCCTGTATTAAATTCTATTCCTAATTCGCTGTATGAACCGCCCCAGGATGGAGGGGGGGGGGTGAGGATCGGCGGCAGGCAGCGAATCAGGGAGGCGAAAAAATGCGTTGGACACCCCCTCTGACACTCAAAGGTGTAAAGGAATACTAATACTTCATATGTAAAAAAATATATATTGCAGTTTTTAACCATCAGAGAAAAAAATGCTGTAAGGTGTTTTATTCAAAACTGAATACAACTCAAACTTTAATTTTTTTTAGGTGCAATATCACAGTGGCCTAAATTTGTAGAGTGGTGCTGTTGCTACACTATACTATGGAGATTTATGATTCACTGACCAGAGCTGTCGATGGATTGGTGTAGCAACAGCACCACTGTACAATTTCAGGCCATTATGATACTGCACCTAGAAAAATTCAGGTTTGAGCGGTAATAACTCTTGAATAAAACAGTTTTCAGCAGTGGGAGTACCCCCTTGATTTACTCAGGGGGATAAAGCCTACAAAATATTTTTTTTACATTTTAAGTATTACTGTCCCTTTAATAAGGGATGACCGGCACATTGTGAAGCAATGCACTGAACACCAAAGTGTTCCCATCAGTAAAGGGGTTTAATCCATCGGACTCTAACGTATATTTCCAGCATATTTGTGCCTAGCATCCACACTGCTAACATACCCCGTTTTGGCCTAGTTGCACTGTCACACACGGGATTTAGGGGAAGCTTACCCCCGATCTGTGCACTATAATCCTATCTCTCTCTGCTGATGCAATCTGCAATATTTCATGATAAAAAAGTATCTGAAAGTGTCCAAGTATTCTCTCCTGGATTCCTGCTTCTGTGGATGACTATCTATTTGCCTTTTAGTGAACCCAAATGAGTCCTTAGTCTTCAAGTGAGGCGCTTACTGCTTCTTCTGAGGCTTTAAAGTGACTTTATCCTAATCGCCCCTCTAATTCCTGTCAGTTTGACCCTGTGCTCCCGATCTCCCTGGCCTCTCTCCAAACATCTGTTATTTAAAGGTGCACTAACACCAAGAAACAAAATCCCTTAAAGGGATAGTAATGTTTCAAAATAAAAGCAGCCCCAATTAATCGTTATAGTATTTGGGCCATGGAGAGTGTTATCACCCCAAATAAAGTCTTCCCCCAACAATTAGCCATCTAGCGATAAAGTTAACCATAGTACTATTAGCCAGCATAGTTACCGCATTACAGAGTAAACCTACTTCTGCCGAGACTGACGACCAGGCAACAGAGCAGACATCTTTGCATAAAGACATCTGTGCACCTGTGTTGTCAGTCCCGGTTTCCTCTAAGGGGCGCTGCGTGGTACCTTTAGGTACCAAAAGGGACTGCCAGAGGAGGCGCGCAGATGTCTCTGAAGAGCTGTTGCCTGGCCGTCAGTCTAAGCAGAAGTAGGATTTCTCAGTAACACGGTAATTATGCTGGCTAATACTACTATTGTTAAGCTTATCGCTAGATGGGTAATTGTTGGGGGGAGACTTTATTTGGGATGATAGTTCACTTTTAATTATATATACTGCATTACTAACGCTGCAGTATGATCCTGTGATGGAGAGAGTCCATGTGGTATAGATGGCTGTGGTGGATTCATTTATGTGTTTACAAAGTTGGTTACTCCCACTGCCGAGAGATTTATATTTCCAGAGTTATTACAGTTTAAACCCATGGTTTTTTACATTAGCAGTGCCCTCTAGTGGTCAAATTCGAATTAGATTTCCTGTTAGATTCTAATGGAGAGGAAAGTCAGAAAAGTCAGAGACATACAGTTCTCCATAGAATGTGATAGAAGCTGCTGAGTCACTTCCTGTCAGTTAGAACTATCAGGAAGTAAGCACAGTAAATTCACTTTCTGTCAGTTAGAACTATCAGGAAGTAATCACAGTAAATTCACTTCCTGTCAGAACTATCAGGAAGTAAACACAGTAAATTCACTTCCTGATTATTTAAACTGCTATAATATTTTAATAAAACATCTGACAACGATGGGAGTGACCTTGTTTTATTCAGCAGGAAATGCTCTATAAAATATGTGTTTTCATAAAAAAAGTTTACTGCTCCTTTAAAGCTCTGTAATGACCGTTGTGACACCAGTGAAGTACTGATAAATGAGTCCCATTATTCCTGTTGCCATTACATTAATACAGTGGTTCTCAATCTTCATTTGCTCAAGGCACCCCTAACACGCAATATGGAACTTTCGGGGCACCCTAGTATGTTTAATGTAATTTATCAAGAACATAATAAAGGGTACAATTCATAAATATACAGATATTATCAGGTCTCACAATCATAGTCATAAAAATAAACATATTGTGCTTAACAGTTTCCATATTTCTGTATTTAACCCCTTCTCGTCCGGTGACGTACCTGGACCGTCACGCTGGTCCGGCACTTAAGGACCAGTGACGGTCCTGGTACGTCACGTACTATTACTCACCGCGCTCCCGCAGGAGCGCGGTGAGTAATACCGGAGACTGAATTTGATCGCTCCAAGACCGGAGCGATCTCTTTCAGTCCCTCCGTTCAGCGTGCCACCCCACGTGATCAGTCACATGGGGCGGCATGCCAAAATTCCCTATCTGGTCCTTAAAGGACCACACACCCCAGGACCGCTGGTCGTTAAGGGGTTAAAAGACAATTTTCACATTTTTTGTCCGTATTCATAGAAAACATGGGGCACCCTGATTTGACGTCTGTGGCACACCGAAGTGCCACGGCACCCTGGTTGAGAATCACTGCATTAATACATCACAGTTACTCTGGACATGTGATAACCCTGTGCAATGTGCTGCAGGCCCAGGTCTGACTCCCCATTGCTGCCCTGACTCGCAGTGATGGGGTTAAGTGCAGAGTATCTGTTCTTACCATGTGAGTCTAATGGCGGTGTAATGAGTGCAGCTGCAGACACTTCCTTCACTTTAAATCCCCTCTCACTTATTCTGCAGGAAATGCTTGTAGGACGGGACGGGCCTGCGTTGGGGGGCTTCTCCCGTCTAATCACGGTTCGGAGGAATTGAATTTATGTGCGGCACTCAGGAGACTAGCATCTCTTTGTACTGATAGAACAATGAATTCCAGATGTCCAGCTACCGGGTGCAACAGTTTTCCAAATCACATTAACCACTTGAATACCAGAGGCGTGTGCAATGCATTGAGTCATTATTCCTAGGGTGCAATTCCACTTTAACCCTTGGAGTAAAGGGTTAAGTACTGTAGTTTTGCTTTAATTTCTTAACTGTGCCAGTTTGTTTAAAATACTATGTTTTAATAACCCTTTGAGTTCCAGAGTGGTACGCAACGCATTGCAAAGCAATGCGTTGCATACCACTCTGGCAATCAGAGGGTTAATTACTATTCTAATCCCTCCTACGCTGCTGATTTCTAAACATTTTACCTGATCTTCCCCAATAAGATTCACTGGCATTGAGAGACAGTGAGGCTGTAGGGGCAAAGCACTGTCTTGTGGATGCTTCATATAAAAGTTAATACAGAGCACATTTCTTTTTTTTTAATAAGAGCCAGCTGGAGTCTAGAACAATTCCTTCTGTGAGACAGCTTGAGACGTAGACTACAATACACCTTAGAGATTAACAGAAACACTGCAACCTAGTGCCCACAACAGAAAATTGCAGTTTAATAAAAAAAAAAAAACTTGAACTGCAGTACGTTTTGAAATTGCATACCCATTTGGCACTCAAAGAGTTTAACTTGGTTTACTGAAAAGGAAATGTCCTACAATTCAAAATGTACAGGTACAAGAAAAGAAAACTGTTTTTTTTTTTTTTTAAATCAAACTGGTCCAGGGTGGTCAACACGTGGCTCTTCAGCTCTTGTAGTTCAATAACCACTGGAGAACCGTGGGTTCCTACCTCCTGGTTGCATGTTTTTTTTGTTTTGTTTTTTTGTTAGACCGATAAGCATGAGCTGGGTGTAAAGGTGATGTGTTTTCTGTTCTCAGCCCCCAGGCACTCAGCGGCAGTCCTGTAATATCGGACATCTCCTTAATCCGTTTGTCTCCTCACTCTCTGGGAACAGCAGAGTTCACCCACGCACATCACTATGTGAGCCCCCACATGGAGCATTATCTGCGTTCCGTGCACAGCAGCCCAACGTTGTCAATGATCTCTGCGGCAAGAGGGCTAAGCCCAGCTGAAGGTAAGCAGTTCACTGTAACTACTACTGCTTTTTTACAACCAATGCAGAACTGTTTATGGCATTGTTATTTTAGTTCTGTCTGCGTCTAAATGAGAGGTGAGAAAATGTGGCCCGAGGGGTGACTTTTTCCTGGTCCTCAGGTTGGTCTGCAGTACGTATACAGGTGTAAGCTAGACAGAAGAATATACCGTCTGGGTTCCACAAGACAGACCTGCCCTACTTCATTTAGATTGCTGCCCATAACACCCACATATTAAAATGGAACTTTCACTCAAATTAAAGTGCCCCCCAAATCATTAAGCACATAGCGATACACATATCAATACTAGTATTATCCTCAATAAGGCTGGCGTTATTGAGAAATCCAACTTGTTCCGAAAAGCACAGGCAGGCATCAGCACAGACATCTTATGAAAGAGACATCTATAAGTCTTCGCTGTCTGTCCCGGTCTCCTCTAGGATTGGTGAGGGGGAGTTGCATTGTACCTTAAAGGAGCAGTAAACTTTTTTTTATGAAAACACATATTTTGTAGATCATTGCAGTTCACAACAGAGAGGATGGCCTCTGGTTGCTGAACCCTGATGGAGATATACAACTTCAGTGTAGAAATTAAAGGAACAGTGAATGTTTGTTTATGAAAAGACATATTTTACAGAGCTTTTCCTGCTGAATAAAACAAGGGTACTCCCATCGCTGTCTAGGGTGACCACGGGTCCCGGAACGTCCGGGACTGTCCCTTATTTCAGGGACATGTCCCGCGTCCCGGGTCCCCTTCAACCGGGACAATGAAGTGTCCCGGAATGAAGCCAAGCCGCCCTGAATGTCAGCCTGCAAGCGGTGTGTCACATCATGGACGCCGCTTGCAGGCTGACATCCAGGGCGGCAATGCAACTTACCTGATCTGGAGGCAAGCGCTCTAGTAATACAGAGCGCTGGGAGATGACATCATCTCCCAGCGCTCTGCATTACTGAGCACAGCGCGTGGGAGCTTCAGCTCTGTGCCGGAGGCGGCACAGAGCACTTTGCACTCCGCACTCCGCTAGACCACCAGGGACTCAAGGTAAGGCAATAGGGTGACCACGTCCCGGAATGGCAGAAGGGAAATGTGGTCACCCTATCGCTGTCAGATGTTTTATTCAAAATTTATAGCAGTTTAAATAATCAGGAAGTGAATTTACTGTGTTTACTTCCTGATAGTTCTAACTGACAGGAAGTGAATTTACTGTGTGTTTACTTCCTGATAGATCTAACTGACAGGAAGTGACTCAGCAGTTTCTATCACATTCTATGAAGAACTGTATGTCTCTGACTTTTCTGACTTTCCATTCCATTAGAATCTAACAGGAAATCTAATTAGAATTTGACCACTAGAGGGCACTGCTAATGTAAAAAAAACATGGGTTTAAACTGTAATAACTCTGGAAATATAAACCTCTCGGCAGTGGGAGTACCCTTATTTTACTCAACAGGAAAATCCCTACAATATATATTTTTTCATTACAAAAAAGTTTACTGCTCCTTTAAGGTACAGAAAGGGACGGACTACTCAGGCAAACAGATAGTGCTATAGCAAGATGCCTGTCTGTGTTTCTCGGAGCAAGTTGGATTTCTCAAAAATGCCAGACTTATTCAGGATAATACTAGTATTGATATGCGTATCGCTGTGTGAATAATGATTTGGGGGGCACTTTATTTTGGATGAAAGTTGCTCTTTAACTCACTTTTTCTGGTTGATGTCATAGCATAGTTTGACCAAACGTAACCATATTTTGGCCACAATATTAAAAAAAAAAGTTCATTTGAAAAAGTGAGTTAATATGTAAGTGTAATGGGCAGTAATGTAGGTGTTAATATGTGGGTGTTAGGCACAATATTGTAGGCTATAACACGTTCTCATTTAAAGGGATAGTAATGGCTCATTGTAACGTAAGTTACGATCATCCCTTATAGTGTATAATATTGCTCTTCAACATTGGCAATGCTGACGTCGCTCTAGTTTCTATGATTTTATAAAATGTCCCCCTCTGCCCCTTTTACTTACACCTGTCTTCAAAGCTGAAAGCCAGTACGACGGATTGAGACAAGGGACAATCTTCTGTCAGTATAATGAAAAAGTTGCCCTCCTATGTGAAGGCGGCAGGGTTTTCCTTATACTGATAAAAGGAAGATTGTCCGCCTTTATGATCTTTCTTGGTGAAACGCGTTGGGCGATATGCAAGGGGCTAACTGTTTATAATCCTATTACGCACAATTTGTTAACATAATTCCTATTAGGGTTTCACCTGAACGTTTGATCCTATACTTGACCACCCTTTCTTTTGCCTGTCTGATGTGACGTAGGGATATATAAAGTGTTTGGCTCTCCAAACCGGCAGGAGGTAATCTAGTGTTCAGTGTCCTTGCTGATCAACGGGTCTTTGCTAAATCAGACTCCAAAGTGAAGTAGTTCTGCAACAAATCAGCAGGCTTGTAGGTGACAAATATACATGCACTTTAATTTAACCCTTTCAGTGCCAAAGGGGTTCCCGGCGCATTGTTCCGCATTGCGTTTGGGTGCGTCCTGACACTCAAAGGGTTTAATGGGGCATTTAACTGCATTGCAGATTTTTCTAGAATTCAAGAGGTGTGTAGCAATGCGTTGCGTACCCCTCTGGAACTCATAGGGTTAAAGGGCCCATTGAAATCAAAATAAATATTTATTCCAACTGT
The DNA here is from genome assembly GCA_037306005.1 of Rhinophrynus dorsalis. Classification (NCBI taxonomy): domain Eukaryota; kingdom Metazoa; phylum Chordata; class Amphibia; order Anura; family Rhinophrynidae; genus Rhinophrynus; species Rhinophrynus dorsalis. The sequence goes on from CM074725.1 coordinate 252,338,376, forward strand.
ACAGCTGGTTTGACCCTGAATTGTTCTCTTTGCTTTTATACATAAGCCCCTTCCCTGGCATGATCCCGCCCGGTGCAGGAGCGCAGCTGTAAGTCTAGTGTGTGTTCAGCAGGACAAGGACAGCCAGACAAGAAGGCTGGACCTGTATTAGATGTGTGAGGCAGAGAGGGGTGCCAGACATTCTGTGTACTCCCACACACCCTGCTCTCGCCGCCTGCCAAGAAACAACCAACAAAATTGTAAAATATTAAACATGGAGCGCAGCGCAGGGACAGACTTATCTGTGGCTTAACATGAAAAATGTTTCCAGTATGAAATTCTGCTTTAAGTGACTTCTGCCTTCAGAAATAAACCTACTTATTAACGTTTCTCAGAATCTTGTAATATTTGATTTATACACAAACCTACTTTTGTCAGTTTAACAAGCCTGGAAAGGGGGTGGGATGGAATAAGGGTAGTAAGAACATCTCTGAATGTGTTGGAGACTTCTCTAGCACCAAGGGATTAAGGTGGAGCTGTCACTTTTTAATAAATGGGTGATTTTTCAAGAGTTTCCAAAACAGTTATATTTGTTTAAGACATTTTTTGCTTAAAACATAGTGTAAGGTATTTGGCTTTACCTATGTGTCCGTTAATGCAAATCATGCCAACCAGATACTAGCATTCCACACTGCTCCCCATCCCAACTGCCGCTCCCTACAAGCCAGTTACTAATATTCCACAACGCTCCCCATTCAAATTGCCACTCCATGCCAGCCAGATACTGACATTTCACACTGCTCTCCATCCCAACTGCCGCTCCCTACAAGCCAGTTACTGATATTCCACAACGCTCCCCATTCAAATTGCCACTCCATGCCCGCCAGATACTGACATTCTGCACTGCTCTCCATCCCACCTGCCACTTCCTACCACCCAGATACTAACATACCACAGTGCTCCCATTCCTTATGCCTCTCCATGCTGGCCAGATAATAACATTCCACACTGCTCTCCATCCCAACTGCCACTTCTTGCCACCCAGATACAAACATTCCACAATGCTCCCTATCCCAACTGCTGCTCCATTCCAGCCAGATAATAACATTCCACACTGCTCTCCATCCCATCTGCCTCTCCCTGCCAGCCATATACTAACATTCCACACTTTTCTCCTTCCCAACTGTCACTTGCTGACAGCCAGATACTAACATTCCACACTGCTTTCCCTCCCATCTTCCTCTCCCTGCCAACCATATGCTAACAGTCCATGCTGTTCCTCATCCCAACTGTCACTCCCTGCCACCCAGATACTAACATTCCACACTGCTCTGCCTCCTATCTCTCACCCATTCCATCCAGATACTAACATTCCATACTGCTCCCCATCCCTTCTGTCACTTCCTGCCAGCCAGCTATTAAGGGCGAGATGTTCGAAAAGTTGTGGTGACTGAAATTGTCTGAAATCAGAATAAAAAGTTCTTGCGCAATGGTCTGTCCATTCTCAGACTTTTTTTTTGCATCCAATTCCTCCGTCAAAGGGAAAAATCAGTTTTAAAAATGGGGGAGTGGTTTAATCTACCATCATATTGTAAGGTATTTTCAGAAAAAAAATATTCTTTTAGCCATCCGTTTTTTGTCTCATTAACCACATTTTTTCCAGACCAAGTAAAAATGGTCTAAACTTGCCCAAGACAAATTAAAGTACTGTTAGCTGGAGTGAAAAGCAGTAGTCTGTGCGGTGAAAAAAAAAACGGTTTCTTTTGAAAATTTGTCATTTTAAAGACAAAAAAGTCTTTCTTTTTTCATTTCAAAGAAAAATCAAAGACATTTTTAACATCAGAAAGGCCAATATTCATCAAGATCTTCTTACCGTTATTTTTAATTAATTCTTTATGACACATTTTCAAAAGTGACAGATTTACTTCTGAAAATATTGTCCTTTTACCACCAACTCACAATCCGACAATTTTTTTAGTACAACTTTTTTGACCATCTCGCCTTAAAGAGATACTAATGTTTCACATAAACAGCAGCTCCAATTAATCTTCATAGTGTTTGGGCCATGGAGAGTGTTAGTTCAATACTGTCAGAGTTGTAGTACAAGAGTAATTGAATGATAAAGTATCCCCCTCCTGGGCCTTTTACCTAGTGTAAGCCACCTCCCCTCAGATGTGGAATCTGGTCTCTTGACCGGACAGGTAACTGCAAGGGACAATCTTCTTACTGTTATCATAAGGAAAAACCTGCCCCCATTGACAGATTTTTCCTTATGATCACTGAAGATTGTCCCTCTCTGTGATCCATCCGGACAGTCTTGCTTCTCTGAGGTGAGCAGTGTTACATCAGTAAAAAGGGTGGGAGGGGAATACTTTATCATTCAACTAGTTTTAAAGCCCGTGTACACTGGCCAACACTGGCGGCACTGCAGTAATGCGCAGTACTGACTGCCCAAATGAGCCGCGGCTGATACAGAGTGGGGCGCTCCGAATTCAGACCGTAGTCCTCTCTGAGCACCTTCCTCGGATCGGTCCCAGGAAGGTGCACAGAGAGGACTCTGGTCTGAATTCGTAGCGCCCTGCTCCGTATCAGCCGCGGAGCATTCAGGCAGTCTGTACTGTGCATGACTGCAGCGCGCGCAGCCATCTCTACTGCGCATGACGGCTTCTGACAACCATCCTTAGAAAATTATAATATAGGATTACTCTTGTACTACAACTCTGACAGTACTGAATTAACACTCTCCATGGACCAAATACTATGATGATTAATTGGAGTTGCTTTTTTTATGAAACATTACTATCTCTAACAATCCACCTGCCTTTCCCTGCCAGCCAGATACTACCATTCCGCACTTCTTTCCTGTCCACCTGTCCTTCCCTGTCTTCCAGATAGTGGAACTTACACGTTTTTTCTAGCTAATAGGAATTAGTATTTGGGAAAGAGCGCAGAATGTTGGTATCTGGTTGGTAGGAAGTGGCAGTTGGGAGGAAGAGATTAACGTTAGTGTCTGGCTGATAGGAAGCAGCAGTTGGGAAAGAGAGTGGAATGTTGGTATCTGGTAGAAAGTGGCAATGCCTAATAAAGTAACAATTAAAGTGTTAGTAATGTCTAGAAAAAACTTTTTTGCATTTAGAAGAGCTTAAAAAGCTGATCGAAATGCAAAAAAACGTATCTCTCAAACCACTATGGTTTAAGAGATACAGGCCTTTAAAGTTTGATTTCTCCTACTTACAGCTGTAAAGCTGTCAGCAGGAGATCCGTGTCAGTCGACATGCTGGCGCTTGAGAAGTGCCGCGATCTCGTTACTTACACGGAATCCCTTCATTGGAATGGTCTAAAACGTGTGCCTAGTGTTCTCATATTGACACCTGGGAACTTGCTTATCTTGAGCCCCAGAAGAGGGTTCGTGTGCTGTCTACGTGAGGATGTGAATGACCCAAATTGCATCATAAAGGGGTGGGGCTTTTTTGGGTGGGTGCAGTTTAGGTGTATTTGTGTTATAAAGAGAGTAGAACAGGGTGAGAAGGAGGCGAGGTGGGTAGAAAGTGGGCAGAACAGAGTGTTATGGAGGAGAAGTGGGTGGGAAATGGGAAGAAGAAGGGGGAAAGGAAATAAATGGGTGGGAAATGGGAAAAACAAGATGGGATAGGGGAGATGTTGGTGGGAGGTAGGTATAACATGGTGGGAAGGAGGAGAAGTGGGTGGGAAGTGGGGAGGAACAGGGTGGGAAGGGGGAGAAGTGGGAGGAACAGGGTGGGAAGGAGGAGAAGTGGGTGAGAAGTGGAAGTAACAAGGTGGGAAGGAGGAGAAGTGGGAGGAACAGGGTGGGAAGGAGGAGAAGTGGAAGCGAAGTGGGAGGAACAGGGTGGGAAGGAGGAGATGTGGGAGGGAAGTGGAAGTAACAGGGCGGGAAGGAGGAGAAGTGGGAGGAACAGGGTGGGAAGGAGAGGAGTGGGAGGGGAGTGGGAGGAACAGGATGGGAAGGAGGAGAAGTGGGAGGGAAGTGGGAGGAACAGGGTGGGAAGGAGCAGAAGTGGGAGTGAAGTGGGAGGAACAGGGTATGAAGGAGGAGAAGTGGGAGGGAAGTGGGAGGAGCAAGGTGGGAAGGAGGAGAAGGGTGTGTAAGGGAAGTGAGTGAAAGAGGGTGGGAAGGAGGAGAAGTGGGTGAAAGGAAAGTGGGAGGAACAGAGAGGAAAGGAGAAGAAAATCAACATCTGTTCCCAGGATATCATTACAGAGTGTTAGTTCTACTTTAAATGTGAGAATATTTGTTCGCTATGGTACAGTTGGTAACCCCAGAATTGCTCCTCCTACCTTACTGCATATGGCCCTAAGAATGTGTTTTATTAATCCCTTGGATTCATAGCAGTGCTTTGGAGATATCTCTGGCATCCAGGGGGTTAACAAAAAATAGGGAATAATCATTTCCTTCTGTTCCCAATTTGTCCGATTTCATTAATATCCATAAAACATCCTGGTGCTAAAACAGAGTTTTGCTGACAAATCTTGGAGCTAAATTGCACTATAGGGGAAGAAGTTAAAAATTCAACATTGATTTAAATGGGGATTTTAACCCCTTGAACACTAGGGAGGTGTCCAACGCACCTCTCTAGCATTCAAGGGGTTAATATCCCATTTTAACCCTTTGAGTGCCAGAGGGGTACTCAACACATTGCTTTGCAATGGCTTGCTTATCCATGTGGCACTCAAAGGGTAACCTTTGCTGTAACCTACGTCGGCCTAAAGCCAATTCACTATTCTACTTACTCCAAGTGACTCCCTTTAACCCCGCTTGTTCTAAATGGAGGGCAGTGGGGCAGTCTCTGGGTGTTTCTTTCCTCTACATGCTGTATATCGCAGTGCGTGAGTGTACGCCATTTCCCTGCGCATGCTATGGAGTTGGCATACGGGACCTGCTGGCATTAATGTCTTAACACTGGTGAGGATCTTCCTACGGTATACGTTACATGGATCATACTGCTTTCCCTTATGCACAGATGCTGGAATTGGAGGCGAACACCAGTAGACCTGCATTTGAATATTTGTACGTTTGCCGCAATGAATTTGAATGTTGGCCCCATTATTTCTTTCGGGATCCTTTTAAAAGGTCGCACTGAAAAGTGTGTGATATGAAAGGGCGCACTCAGCATGTCGCATTGTTTAAAAGGGCGACATGAGAATCTCATCATACATAAAAAGCATGAGATTCTCATGTCGCCTCCTTATATGTCTCTGTATGTATCAGGAGGCGGATATCACTGGCCACGATTCTTTCCTGCGTCTCTAGGATGTCTAATTTTGCCCACAGGCTTCTCTCTCTGTAATAAGTGACATTGGTGTAACAACAGCAGTGATTCCTGGAGCTTCACTATGTCCGTGTAATTATTTTTTAACCCTTTCGGCGCCAGAGAGGTATTGCGCGGAACTCTGCCACCGTTACTGGATTTGTGAGAGTTTAACACAATACCTCTTCAGCGCCGAATGGGTTAAAAAAATAATTACCCGGACAGAGTGAAGCTACAAAATCACTGCTGCTGTGTCACCACAGTGTCACTTCTTACAAAGAGAGATAAGGCTGTGGGCAAAATTAGACATCCGTGATGCAGGAAAGGATCGTGGCCAGTGACATCCGCCTCCTGAGACATACAGTGACATGTAAGGAGGTGACATGAGAATCTTGCACTTTTTATACATGCTGAGATTCTCATGTCGCCCTTTTAAACAATGCGACATGCTGAACGGCCCTTTCATATCACGCATTTTTCAGTGCGACCTTTTAAAAGTGAACCATTTTCTCCTACGTGAAGTTGGTTTCTCTCAGAAATTCACCTCATTAGCGTCTTACCATTTGCAAACCGATCTGCAGTGAATGAATGTCGACAGCAGTTTACACTATATATTTATTTTTACTCCCGGGAAGCTGAGCTCACCTCTCCCTCCGCTGCGCGCCGGGTGTACGGCTGAGGATTTGCAGCTGGAGGAAAAGCTGCTATAATTGGTTATGGTGCAGAGTGTCAGAAAGCCAGACTCGCTCCTGTCAACAGATCCCAAACTCCATGTGTCTTGTCTCACGATCACTAAGGTTGGAGCAGACTTTAATGGGGCTGTTTACACTGAAAGCAGATCTTTTTACACTAAAAAATGAAGAAAAAAAAAAACAGTCAGAGAGCAACACCTCCGAATAATAATAATAAAAAAAAACGTACCTTACTAAGACAGGAAAATCCTATCTAATTATATAGATACGCCTGACTGCTGTATGATGGACTCCTACCTAGGTAAGTGCTTCTGTTACACACAGTAATTATATAGATACACCTGACTGCTGTGTGATGGACTCCTACCTAGGTAAGTGCTTCTGTTACGCACAGTAATTATATAGATACACCTGACTGCTGTGTGATGGACTCCTACCTAGGTAAGTTCTTCTGTTACGCACAGTAATTATATAGATACACCTGACTGCTGTGTGATGGACTCCTATGCTTCTGTTACACACAGTAATTATATAGATACACCTGACTGTTGTGTGATGGACTCCTACCTAGGTAAGTGCTTCTGTTACACACAGTAATTATATAGATACACCTGACTGCTGTGTGATGGACTCCTACCTAGGTAAATGCTTCTGTTACACACAGTAATTATACAGATACACCTGACTGCTGTGTGATGGACTCCTACCTAGGTAAGTCCTTCTGTTACACACAGTAATTATATAGATACACCTGACTGCTGTGTGATGGACTCCTACCTAGGTAAGTGCTCCTGTTACACACAGTAATTATACAGATACACCTGACTGCTGTGTGATGGAGTCCTACCTAGGTAAGTGCTTCTGTTACACACAGTAATTATAGAGATATACATCTGACTGCTGTGTGATGGACTCCTACCTAGGTAAGTGCTTCTGTTACACACAGTAATTATATAGATACGCCTGACTGCTGTACGATGGACTCCTACCTAGGTAAGTGCTTCTGTTACACACAGTAATTATATAGATACACCTGACTGCTGTATGTTGGACTCCTACCTAGGTAAGTGCTTCTGTTACACACAGTAATTATATAGATACACCTGACTGCTGTATGTTGGACTCCTACCTAGGTAAGTGCTTCTGTTACACACAGTAATTATATAGATATACCTGACTGCTGTGTGATGGAGTCCTACCTAGGTAAGTCCTTCTGTTACACACAGTAATTATACAGATACACCTGACTGCTGTGTGATGGACTCCTACCTAGGTAAGTTCTTCTGTTACACACAGTAATTATACAGATACACCTGACTGCTGTATGATGGACTCCTACCTAGGTAAGTGCTTCTGTTACACACAGTAATTATATAGATACACCTGACTGCTGTGTGATGGACTCCTACCTAGGTAAGTGCTTCTGTTACACACAGTAATTATACAGATACACCTGACTGCTGTATGATGGACTCCTACCTAGGTAAGTGCTTCTGTTACACACAGTAATTATACAGATACACCTGACTGCTGTATGATGGACTCCTACCTAGGTAAGTGCTTCTGTTACACACAGTAATTATATAGATACACCTGACTGCTGTATGATGGACTCCTACCTAGGTAAGTGCTTCTGTTACACACAGTAATTATATAGATACACCTGACTGCTGTATGATGGACTCCTACCTAGGTAAGTGCTTCTGTTACACACAGTAATTATACAGATACACCTGACTGCTGTATGATGGACTCCTACCTAGGTAAGTGCTTCTGTTACACACAGTAATTATACAGATACACCTGACTGCTGTATGATGGACTCCTACCTAGGTAAGTGCTTCTGTTACACACAGTAATTATATAGATACACCTGACTGCTGTATGATGGACTCCTACCTAGGTAAGTGCTTCTGTTACACACAGTAATTATATAGATACACCTGACTGCTGTGTGATGGACTCCTACCTAGGTAAGTGCTTCTGTTACACACAGTAATTATATAGATACATCTGACTGCTGTGTGATGGACTCCTACCTAGGTAAGTGCTTCTGTTACGCACAGTAATTATATAGTCCTCTAGACTGTAAGCTCTCACGAGCAGGGCCCTCTGATCCTTCTGTTCTCCACATCTGATTGTACTATTTAATACCTCTGTATGTCTATTCCCAATTGTACAGCGCTGCGGAATTAGTTGGCGCTATATAAATAAAGAATAATAATAATAATAGATACGTCTGACTGTTGTATGATGGACTCCTACCTAGGTAAGTATTTCTGTTGATCAGGTCTACAATCACTAATAACTAAAATTACTCTTTAAATGTACCTATTTTTTTACTTAGTTTCCATTGAAACATTCATCTCCGTTCTTAATTTGTACTTTTTTTTTTTCCTTTTTGATGAAAACGTGGACGTTGCTAATGAGGTGGGATGGGGGGCTATCTGTTAATGCCAACTTCTGACAGGGCAGAGAGCTAAAAATAGTCTTAGACTAACATTCCCCTAATGAAAATGTTCACATTATCCAGCATCCTGCAGGCTTTTGTCTGGCTGTATAAACACACCCGGGCCAACCTCATTACCTCCCCTAAAGGATTCCAAATGGGGGGTGGGAATTTGGAAATGTACTCAGCACAGTTCTCCTGTTCTCTGTTCTCTTCCTACAGTGGCTCATGAGCACTTAAAAGAAAGGGGTATATTTGGTCTAGCGCCTCCTCCTCCTGGCGCCAACCCTGCGGATTACTACCACCAAATGACCCTCTTAGCCAGTCACCCGAATCCCTACGGGGAGATCCTGATGCAGAGCGGAGCGGCGAACACGGCTACACACCTACATGAATACCTCACGCCCATGGTGGATGGTAAGTCCCCGATTTTCCAAGGACTCGTGTATTCTGCGATGTGGCTCTTCAGCAATCGTGTGTTAACCCTTTGAGTGCCAGAATGCGATGCACAACCCTCTCGCTCTCAAAGGGTTAAAACAGATGGCACTTATACCCAGCGACAGCCAAGATATCTAAATAATTACCGTAAACATGTAAAAGTGAATGAAAAAAGTTAGAATTGTGTAGTATTTATTGAACTATCATTAAATAATGTGTCACGTTATTAACCCCTTAAGGACCCATGACGGTCCTGGACCTGGCTCCCCGCGCGGCTGCAGACCGTTCGAGGAGTCTGGAATCGGGTCCTGCAAAAAAAAAAACACGCTCCGTGGTCCTTAAGGTACCGCAAGGTACGTGCGCGGCCAGTCCTTAAGGGGTTAAGATGTCTCAGATTTTCAGGGTATTATTTTCTGTGTTATCTTAATTAACTTACTTGTAAAGGTAAAGGTGCTGTTCTGGACCAAACCAGCTGAACCTTGGGGGGGGGGGGTCCAGAATTGTACCATTTCCTTTCAATATAAATGGGACTTTAAACCATTTGAATGCTAGAGAGGTTGAATTGGTGATCTCGCTAGCACTCAAGGGCTTAAAAGTCCCCTTTCTCGGTTGCAGTTGATTTGCTCCAGAATTGCACGTCTTTATCTTGATGAATAAGACTTAGTATATATGTATTTAATGTTTTGAGTGTTTTTCAGTACATACTAATTGTTTTTTGGTGGGACCATTCCATTACATCGAACAAAAGCAGTTCTTATACTGACTGTTAGTAACTTGGGTACCCCATACCTCCCAATTGTCCCTTTTTAGAAGATATTAGGTTCCATACCACCCAAGTGTCCCTCTGTATGAGATATTAGGGTACATACCTCCCAAGTGTCCCTCTGTATGAGATATTAGGGGTCTGTACCTCCCATTTGTCCCTTTTTAGAAGATATTAGGTTCCATACCTCCCAAGTGTCTCTCTTTAAGAGATATTAGGGGTCCGTGCTTCCCAAGTGTCCTTCTTTAGGGGATATTAGGGGTCCATACCTCCCAAGTGTCCCTCTTTAGGAGATATTAGGGGTCTGTACCTCCCAAGTGTCCCTCTTTAGGAGATATTAGGGGTCTGTACCTCCCAAGTGTCACTCTTTAGGAGATATTAGGGGTCCATACCTCCCAAGTGTCCTTCTTTAGGAGATATTAGGGGTCCATACCTCCCAAGTGTCCCTCTTTAGGAGATATTAGGGGTCTGTATCTCCAAGTGTCCCTCTGTAGGAGATATTAGGGCTCCATACCTCCCAAGTGTCACTCTTTAGGAGATATTAGGGGTCTGTACATCCCAAGTGTCCCTCTTTAGGAGATATCAGTGGTACATATATCCCAAGTGTCCCACTTTAGGAGATATTAGGGGTCCATACTTCCCAAGTGTCCCTCTTTAGGAGATATTAGGGGTACATCCCAAGTGTCCCTCTTTAGGAGATATTAGGGTTCTGTACCTCCCAAGTGTCCCTCTTTAGGAGATATTAGGGGTCCATACTTCCCAAGTGTCCCTCTTTAGGAGATATTAGGGGTCCATACTTCCCAAGTGTCCCTCTTTAGGAGATATTAGGGTACATACCTCCCAAGTGTCCCTCTTTAGGAGATATTAGGGCTCCATATAACCCCTCCCTATAATGCCTATACCTCCATATAACCCCTCCATATCAGCACTCCTGCTTTTAACTCTCCATAGAGAAAAATCGATCTTGATACAATGTTATTCTAGTTCCATAAGATTTGTTTAAGCAATTTTGCAAAAAAAAAAAAAAAGCTACGATTTCAGTTTAATAAATAGTTGTTTCCACTGCGGGTCGTGCTCCAGTCACACACACGAACACAGACACACACAGCAGGGTTCTCCCTCTTACACAATGTGTTGTATTGTTACTGAATGCCATTAATTGCTTCCTCATGTTCACTCCTGTATACGGTTACCCTCTGACCAGGACAGAGGCACTAGGATGTCCACCGGGGCCGATCATATTACCTTTCTGTTCATCAGCCCGTCGTCATCTGCTGGCTTTAATCAATCTCCAAAATGATGTTTTCCTTTAAAATAAGAGAAAAACATTGGGAAAAATGTAGAATTAATTATTCTCAGCTCGGCAGAGTAATGTAAATATCTTGGGACTGTTGGCTGGAGAATTTATTTTATAAATGTGCCATTGCCAGAGTGGTACATTAACGGTCACGGCATGTCACGGAATTCTGGGGGGAAAAAAAGCTCCGTGACCCTCAACAGCCGCCCTCCACTGTATCGGGCGCTCGTTAAGGAGTTAAAACTATTTGTGTCTTGTGCCATTCTAAAAGTGGAACTACCACCCCTTTTAATCATGGCCCCAAATAATTACCCATCTGGCGACTACCTGCTCAATAGAGCTAGTCGCCAGAATTATTACCGCGGTATCGAGAATTCATCTGGCTCCTGGGACTGACAGCCAGGAAACAGCGCAGACATCTTTCCATAGTGATGTCTGCGCGCCTGCGCTGTCAGTCCCAGTCTGCTCTAGGAGGCGTTGCTAGGAGCCGTTCATCTCCAAAAGGGACTGACATTGCAGGCGCGCAGACGTCACTATGGAAAGATGTCTGCGCTGTTTCCTGGCTGTCAGTCCCAGGAGCAAGATGAATTCTCGATAATGCGGTAATAATTCTGGTGACTAGCGCTATTGATCAGCTAGTTGACAGATGGGTAATTATTTGGGGAAAAGTTTAAAAGGGGTGGTGCTAATTACAGAATGCCGTGCAGGCACTTCCTATCACATTTCACTCATTGACACTACTCTGTAATTAATTGCCCACCTCCCCAGCACACTGAAAGAGTTAAGTGTCAGTGAGTGGGGAAATACAGTGTAGGAGTAAGACAGGAAGTGCCTGCGCAGCATTCCATAATTCCCATCATCTCTACATCGAAATAACCCGAAAACTAATTTTTAATTATATAAAATAATCAGTGCAAGATATAGGTGATCTGGAAAGCTCTTTCAAACTCACCAAGGTCCTTTTAGTTGACAGGGTATCAAAACTTTTTATTGTGGCAATTCTTGTTGTTGGATTTGTTATTTACGGTTTATTTGGACCTAATGGGACACAGCTGTTCAAATCACCCATCTTCCTGCCTGCAGTTGGATCTTGTTCCTTCCAGACAGGAAGCTGTGTTATCCTTGGAGCTGTAGCACGGAGTTTTCCTCCTGAATGTTTAAACATTTTGACCAGACAATCAAAAAATCTAAAGATCATCTTTTTTATTTTTAAATCCGACACTAAACTCTTGAGTACCAGAGAGGTACCCTCTCTGGCGCTCAAAGGGTTAAAGGAAGACTACTGCCTAAAAATGATCTGGGGTTACACAGACTTAACCCGCTGAGTTCCAAAGGGGTACGCAATGCATTTCTTTACTTTGCAATTTGTTACTTATGGCTTTGGTACTCAGTGGGTTAAAGGGATCGTAATGTTTAACCCTTTGAGTGCCAGAGGGGTACGCAACGCATTGCAATTCACTGCAAACCCCTCTGGCACTTGAGGGGATAATACTGAAAAAAAATAATATTGCAGGTTTTATCTTGTTGAGTAAAACAAGGGCACTCTCGCTGCTGAGAGATGTTTTATTCAAAAGTTATTACATCTCAAACTTGCATTTTTTTGGGTGCAGTACACCTATGGCCTGAAATTTTACTGTGGCACTGTTGCCATAATATTTCAGGCCATGGAGGTAATGCAATCAAAAAAATGCAAGTTTGAGCTGCAATCATCTCATAATAAGACATCTCACAGCAGGAAGAGTACCTGTGTTTTTCTCTGCATGATAAACCTTGAAATATATTTTTTTCTATATTAAGCGTCACTGTCCCTTTAACTACCTAATGCTCATACTTGGGAGCTTTTTACTTTGGCCTTCCCAGAGGAGGAGGCCTGTGGTGCCATTCAGAGAGACAGATGACGTGATTGGCCTCAAAAGGGGGTGGGCTTAGTTGTGACTGGGGGGAGGGGCTTCAGAAAGTTGTAAAACTATAGGCAATAGTGCTGGGGAAGGAGGAGAAACGGTCGGGGAGTCGATGGAACTGATAGGGAAGGCGCACAAATGGGCAGAGCTTCTTAAGAAACTGCCCACACCCTGGAGAATCTGACTCTGCCCCGGGGACCCGGAGAGTTTTTAATACTCCATGCTAGCAGCTATAAAAATGATTTTGCTTTCTGAGGCCTAAAATCTAGTCTTACATATGCTCGGTGGGGGCTTTCGTTCCTGTTTTTTTGCTGTTTTCTTTTCCAGGACTCCCATTATCAGTGGCGTAACTATAGGGGTCGTAGGGGTCGCACCTGCGACTGGTCCCGTGCACTCCAGGGACCCAGCCTCCCTCTGCGACTCCTCTGCCTGGCGCCCACTATCTCCCTCCTGCTCTCTAGTAATGCAGAGCTCTGGGAGATGACATCATCTCCATGACATCATCTCCCAGCGCTCTGCATTACTAAGAGTATTAACACTTTGGAATCTGAGTTTGGCGCTTGTGAACTCTGAATAGCCATGAATAGCTAATATTGCAAGGAGTAGTCCAAAGCTATACACCCGGCCGGGAAGTAGTACAACTGATAACGCAATTAATCTTTGCAACGCGTTTCACACCTATAGCGGTGCTTTATCAAGCAAATGCACACTTTACAGTTGTACTACTTCCCAGCCGGGTATTTAGCTTTGGACTACTCCTTGCAATATCAGCTACTCATGACTATTGAGAGTTCACAAGCTCCAAACTCAGATTCCAAAGTGTTAAAATTCTGAAGCTAGTCGCTACCTGCTTCATTATAGCAGGGCGACTTTATAGCGGATGAAAGTTCCGCTTTAAGGTGTTAAATGGATAGAAGTAAGATAACAGCCTTTCTGAACAGAAAAATGTGGGTGTTGATCTCAGTACTTTAACAGGATTATCTCAGTACAAACAGTTAACTAAAGTGTGTCTATACCGGACAGTGTACACATGAATTAAAAATGTGAGTTTAGGATTAGATTTTAAGGATCTAACATAACACGGCGGATACTAGCTGGAAGTACATGATGAATGAATGAATATGTATTTATATAGTCTTCCAGTTTACATACCGCTAACCCATCTTGTCTTTGGTCTCCATCTGGGACATTTAGACTCAAGTGGAACCCATTCCAAAATGTACCCTATTTCCAGTGATTTAAAGGGATAGTAATACTTGCAAATGAATAATCCCCGTATTGTAGCTTTGTTAAAAAGAAACTTATTATTGCCCCCAGTGTCATCTCTCAAACCCTTATGGTTAGAGAGATGATAGCGCTCGAAGTTCCCCCCTCCCTCCCCCTTCCCTGACTGAATGCTGACTGCAGGGATATCCGGTATTACTTGCATCAGGCGGCTCTGCAGAAGAGCCGAGATCACTTTTATAAACATGAAATCTTTCACTAAAGCGGTCTTCTACGTGTGCTTGCAAACCAAGCACAAACCAAGCACATGTAGAGGACCGTTTTAGTGAAAGATTTCATTTTTATTTAACGCAATCTCGGCTCAGCTGCAGAGCCGCCTGATGCACATAAGACTGTCATATGACAGCTTCCCCTGCAGTCAGCGTTCAGTCAGGGAAGGGGGGTGGGACTTTGAGCACTATCATCTCTCAAACCATAAGGGTTTGAGAGATGACACTGGGGGCAATAAGTTTCTTTTTAACAAAGCTACAATATGGGGATTAGTAATTTGCAAGTATTACTATCCCTTTAAAGGGATATTAATGCCCAAATTTAATTTAATTCGATAAGGTAAATTTTAAAAAAATAAAGTATCTGGAGAAAATCCTATCTCTCAGACCTTTATGGTTTGAGAGATATTTGCCACTAAAGTTCCCCCCCTCCCTCATGTCGGCTGTAAAGCTGACAGGAAGAGATCTGTGTTGGCCGACTCGAGGAGGCTCTTCAGCAGAGCCGAAATAGCAATACTTAAAAAGAACTACTTCATTGGAATGGTCTACAAAGTGTGCTTGCAAACCAGGAATACTTTGTAGAACATTCCAACGAAGTCTTTCTTTTTAGTTTCCGCTATTTTGGCTCTGCTGAAGAGCCGCAGGTCCCAGGACCGGGATATCCTGCTGTCAGCACAGTGCTGATGTCAGGAGAAGAACATAACATTACTGAATTGTAGGGATACTAGCTGGAAGTACATGATGAATGAATGAATATGTTTATTTATATAGTCCACAAGTTTACTTACCGCTATCCCATTTTGTCTTTGGGGCATTTAGTATCAAGTGGAACCCATTCCAAAATGTACCCTATTTCCAATTATTTAACACATTTTTAGGTGTTAGGGTCCCTTAACACTTTAAACTAGAACTGTCACTTTGTAACAAATAGGGGATTTTGAAAAAGCTTTCAAAACGACCTATATATCGTTAGCCATATTTTATGTCAGTCCGTAATTTGGAACATTTGGATTTATTGGTTCATCTGTTTATACAAAAGAGCTATGAATGGCTGGCAGGATGCGGTAACTGGGACTTAGAGCAGTGTAGAATGTTATTATCTGGCTGGCAGGGAGCGGCAGTTGGGATGGGGAGCATTGCGGAATGTTAGATTCTGGCTGGAAGGGAGTGGCAGGTAGGAGGGAGAACAGTGTGAAATGTTACCATCTGGCTGTCAAAGTCATATCAAACTATTTAATTTTTTGGTGTTACTGTTTCTTTAATTTAAAACAAGCAACAGTTTGAACTGTAATATCTTTGGAATGAGTCATCTCTCAGGACTGGGGGTGGCCTTGTTTTACTCAACAAGCTCTACAGCATATAGAGGACAGCAAAATCTCCCATTAAATTAAATGTGGATTTTAAGCTCTTGAATGCTGAGAGGTCTCACGGGAGGGAAAAGCTACATTTAACTAAATGGGAAACAATTATTTACTCCCTAAGCTGCTCGTGGTTTTCTCCAGAATGGCTCTACTTTTGATTTTATGCGTATGGCCTAGTGCCTTTAGTGGTATTGCAGGACCTTATGGCAGTGAAAGAGTTAAGGAAAATCTTGGTATCCTATGTGAACATTTTCAGCATTCCTGACATTGGCCGTACAGAAATGTGGAATGTTCCTTATCACTTCCAAATCCACCTACGCTCCTGCAAGAAATCCAACTTAAACCCTGCACAGCAGCCACAAGGCAAATGTTATCCAGAGGCTGGGTTTAATCCTTTGAGTACCAAAGAGTTATTCAGCACATTGTGTTGCAATGCATTGCGTTACCTCTCTGTCACTCAAAGAACGGTTAACATAGACCTGTCACCATACCTGGGAATTTTTGAAATGCGCTCACCTTGAGATTGTTTAACCCCTTAAGGACCGGAGGTTATGGGACATTTCCGTCCCATAACGACCGCATAGGGGCACGTTGACGCGCCGGTACACGTGACCTGTCACGTGTATCGGCGCGTCACTATAGGGCTTGAAAGAGATCGCTCCGATCTTGCGGCGGTCTATTTCATGCCCTATTTTTACTTACAGCGCTCCCGGTAGAGCGCTGTAAGTAAAAAGTACGTGACGTACTATGACCGTCATCGGTCCTTGAGTATACCAAGGACCGTGACGGTCCTGGTACGTCACGGGTCCTTAAGGGGTTAAAATATTAACCATTAACGCTCCTAAGAAAGTCTATTCTAGCTCGATACTATTACCATTTAATTTTTTTTTTTAACAAATTACCTCTTAGCAGTGGGAGTGCCCTTTTTTTTCTTAGGAGAATAAACCGTACAATATATGCTTTTTACATATTAATTATTAATGTCCCTTTACGTCACAGTCAGGTATTCTATTACCTGTGATGTGACAAACTACTAACAGTTAAAAATTCACAACGGGCGCAAAGTTTGCGGCCATTGTACACAGTGAAAAAGTAGATGAATTTGGTATTCTATTACACGTGGTGGCTTGTAACGCACGTTAAGGGACTCTCTATTGTTGCATATAAATAGCACCTAGCAAACCTAGGCGTCGAGTCCCTAATGTGCATTAAAAACCACCAACGTGCACCTAACAGTGGTTTCTAACACAAACACAACACACATGCACAGCTAGTAATCCCTGCACTAGAGACACGTGGATATATTGATATGGGGCCCTAATCGCCACATCTGTACATCCAAAGATCTAAAAACATGAGTGATCAGAAGAGAATATTAACCCTATGAGTGCCAGTGGAGTAGGCAATGCATTGCAGAGCATTGCATACCTTGCTGGCACTCACAGGGTTAATCTCCCTAAAGCTAACACCATCCGAAAAATAATGTCACCAAAAAAAAATGAAAAGTTCCAAATTTTTAATGCCCCCAAAGATGTGCTGACTCTTAATAAAATGCTGTCGTCTGTGGCAAGAAAGCAGAGCACAAACTCCCCTCCCCCCCCACCCCCCCATATACCTCTCTGGCCGCTGACCAAGCCATACAGTGGGAAATTTGAAAAGAGAATGGCTTTTATACGGCCAGTCTCAGTTCAAAATGGTTCCCAGGCTTCCATTGGCTGGGATGTGGGGTTCCATACCTATCAGCCAATCATCGTCTAGAAGATTTCTTCATCCCACCGCTAGAAGCTGAGTGGCTGGGAGGTGCGAAACATGTAAAGAAGTGGGTGGGAAGTGGGAGGAACAGGGTGGGAAGGGAGAGAAGTGGGCAAAACAGGGTGGGAAAGAGGAAAAGTGGGTGGAAAGTGGACAGAACAGTGTGGAAGGGAGGGAGGTGAAGTGGGTGGGAAATGGGCAGAACAGGGTGAGAAGGAGGGGAAGTGGAAGGAACAGGGTGGGAAGGAGGGGACTTGGAAAGGAAGTGGGTGGAGCAGGGTGGGAAGGAGGAGAAGTGGACAGGAAGTGGGTGGAACCTTGTGGAAATGAGGAGAAGTGGTTGGAGCAGGGGAGGAGAAGTGGGCAAAGTTTCACAGGAAATTCTCCACAGCCTAAGAATCGGCCTCTCTCCCCGGAAACCAGTGCCGGCCCAAGACATTGTACTGCCTGGGTCCAAGGACAAAATGCTGCCTCCCCCTCCGCACACCAAAACCACGCCCACCAAAACACGCCACATCCTTAATTATATGAACCCCTCTCATGCCCCTAAAACCACATAGAACTGTAGTGTTTGTTTTTTTTTACACCCTTTGTACTTTTCTCCCCCTTGCCTTTTTACACACTTCGTACCTCTTTTTCCCCCCTTTTCAACCCTTGTGCCTCTTTTTTCATCTTTTCCCCCCTTGTGCCGCTCTTTTCCCCTCCTTTCATCCCATGTGCCTCTTTTTTACCCCTTGTGCCTCTCTTTTCACCCCTTGTGCCCCTTTTCCCTTCTTTTCATCCCTTGTGCCTCTTTTCCCCTCTTTTCAACCCTTGTGCCTCTCTTTTTTCATCTTTTCACCCCTTGTGCCTCTCTTTTCCCCTCCTTTCATCCCATGTGCCTCTTTTTTACCCCTTGTGCCTCTCTTTTCACCCCTTGTGCCCCTTTTCCCTTCTTTTCATCCCTTGTGCCTCTTTTCCCCTCTTTTCAACCCTTGTGCCTCTCTTTTTTCATCTTTTCACCCCTTGTGCCTCTCTTTTCCCCTCTTTTCATCCCATGTGCCTCTTTTTTACCCCTTGTGCCTCTCTCTTCACCCCTTGTGCCCCTTTTCCCTTCTTTTCATCCCTTCTGCCTCTTTTTCACCCCTTGTGCCTCACTTTTCCCCTCTTTTCACCCCTTGTGCCTCCTTCTCCTCCCCTCTTGCCTGTTTCTCTTCTCCACCTGGTTCGCTCCCTCTCTTCTCTGCTTGTCTGGCTCTTCTCCATGCGGAGATGCAGAGTGGTGCATGATGGGATTTTCTTCGTCAGTCTGGGCGCCAGTTTTAAACTTGCACTGGCCTCCGAACAGAGGAAGGAAACCCTGGCATGCCCCACATGGCGTCTCCGCACGTGACATTGTCCCAGCAGTCATCAGTGCGCACAGTGGGGAGATGCTGCACACGAAATAACATGCCTTGGGGCAGCAAATTGCCACCCCTGTCAGAGTGCCACCTGGGTCCATGGCCCCCCAGGACACACGTAAGGGCCGGCCCTGCCGGAGACCCAATAATTAACTCTATAAAAACTGGTGTCTCCGGGGCACATTCGGGATGTTCCCAGGTATGTTGATGTGTCCCTGGGTTAAAGATAAGGTCTGATCAGCCTACACCAGGGTGCAACGGCACATTGGTGCACCACCAACATCCACTTAGGGTGCCCACTTCTTTTTCTATAAAGACTTTGACAAAAATGTGAATGTTGAGTTTCAAATATATATTTATGCACAATGTGTTTGCTTTTGTTATTGATTGTGAGACGTAAGAATAAGTGTGTGTTACTTATTTGTATCCTTGTCAAATGACACATAAAATGTTAGGGTTGCCCTGAAGAACGTAGATTATTAGGGGTGCCAAGGAAAAGAAAAGTGGGAGGGCTACTGGCCTGGGCTATGGACGGATCCTCTACTAGCCCTCCTGTGCTGCAGACTGCTCTGGATTCAGTTTCAGAGCTGCAGACCTCAATTAACCTTCGCCTCTGGATCACTTGTGCAATAGTCACGTGCACCCAGATGGAGCGGTGCCAAGCAGCAGAATCTCCACCGTTTACATCCATTGTCATATCAATCATTATTTACAATAACACGTCCCCGCCCGATTATTACCGCACTAAATAACAAGATCTGGGGGCAGTTGGAAAGTATGAGCTCAGGGCTCGGTCTGCCTCTTCTCTCACAGGGAAGAAACATTGAATTTTTACTTATTTTTTTTTTCCAAACATAATTTTTTTTCCCCCTTCCCCCAAATAATTTACAACTTATGTTTGCCAGGGAGCTCTGTGTAGACTTACAATCCCTGATTATACTTCATATAATATATTGTTTTTGGCTTCAGTGAACGTGGAACTTTCACCTTAATTTAAGGTTGCATATTTGAAAACTGCATTAAAAACTGCCTATGTGTCATGTTAACCAAAAGTCCAGCAGATGCATAGTTTTTGCAGATTTTCACACTTTTTTATTTCTGGGCAAAGCAAAAGTGAAAATTTCCTGGTACTGCAGAGCTGCATTAGCATATGAAACTTAATATAAACCTTCATTAGCATGTGACACATCACTGAAAATGGCTTTGTTAGCATATGACAATGGAAAAGGAAATGGCTGTCCCCATATAGAAGACTAGAATTTGAATCTCATAAAGCAAATTAAAGAATTTTAACAGACGCTAGCAAGGAGTACATGATATTTAACCCTTTGAGTGCCAGAGAGGTATCCAACTCCCTCTAGTGTTTAGAACCCTGTGGTGCACCAGAGAGATGTCAAGTTGCGCATTGATGTCCAGTAATGTATAGTGACCCCCTCGCATAGCTGAACGAGAGCCGAGGACACGTACTCGACCGCTCTTGTTCCTGTAGTGTCCCTGAGTATCAGAATGGCAATGTGGTCACCCTAGTTACTGGGTGTCTATTGTCACATGGATATATATTTTTAGGAGGTGGAATATTTTTATGAATGAAGGAAGGTGGACTCCCAGAAAGCTCCTGCATAGAATTCACAGCTCATTTTTTAATAAAGAAACGCGTAGAAGTTGTCTGCGTGTGTGTTCCAGTGCTAATTTTGTGTGTATTTTTTAAACCCAGACAAATCCAGTGTTTCTCTAGCTGATATCGCAGCCAAATCAAATTCTGCTTCTGTTTGGATTGGATCAAAGGTTTAAATGCCACGCAGGACAAGGGCTGCTGTGTGACTAACATTCACCGCTTTGCTGTTGGGGGGTCGGGGTTAAGTGTTAACCCTTTGTGTGCCGGGGGGTGCCCAACACATTGCTCCTGCCCCCACTGGAAAATCTGCTGCATTTGACTGCTCTTACCTGGCCATGTATTCCCTATGGGGCCAATTTTCTTTACTATTTTAACCCTTTGAGTGCCGGAGTGGTACGGAATGCATTGCACAGCAATGCATTCCGTACCACACTGGCACTCAATTAACTCTTATTTTTTATTTTTATTAAAGAGGTTAACCCTTTGAGTGCCAGAGGGGTATTCGACACATTGCGGAGATACCCCACAGGTACTCAAAACAGTTAACTAGAGGATTTCCAAATATAAGGCTACAATATGTACGAATGCATGGTATGACTATATTGTCCTTTTGAAAAACTTCTAAGCTCTTAAAGGACCAGTAAACTTTTTTTTTATGAAAACACATATTTTATAGAGCTTTTCCTGCTGAATAAAACAAGGTCACTCCCATCGCTGTCAGATGTTTTGTTCAAAATTTATAGCAGTTTAAATAATCAGGAAGTGAATTTACTGTGTTTACTTCCTGATAGTTCTAAGTGACAGGAAGTGAATTTACTGTGTTTACTTCCTGATAGTTCTAACTGACAGGAAGTGAGTTTACTGTGTTTACTGCTTGGTTTGCAAGCACACGTAGAAGACCTTTTAAGTGAAAGATTTCCTTTTCATTAACACAATATCGGCTCTGCTGCAGAGCCTCCACCGGTCTGCGGACCGGATTCCAAATTTGTCAGCTAGAATGATGACGTCAGGCAGGGGCGAACTCTGTAAGCGGTTATCTCTCAAACCATAAGGGTTTGAGAGATGCCGCTGGGCGCATTTTTCTTCATTATTTAAGTGCTTCAACGTAGGGATAAGTAATTTTTAAGTATTACTATCCCTTTAACATAAGCAGATCTATCACCCTAAATAAATCCCCCCACCAATAATTAGGCATATGGTGATCCGCTTAGAAACAGTGCTATTATCACGTACAAGTACCACGTTATGAAGAAATCCTTCTTCTTCTGAGACTGGCGGCCAGGCTTGCTCCCAGACATCATGGCTTAGAGACATCTGCGCTGTCCTCCTCGGTCTCTTTCATACTACCTTAAGGTAACAAGAAGGGACTGTCTGCGCAGGCGCACAGTTGCTTAAAGGAGCAGTAAACTTTTTTTATGAAAACACATATTTTATAGATATTTTCCTGCTGAATAAAACAAGGTCACTCCCACTGCTGTCAGATGTTCTATTCAAAATTTATAGCAGTTCAAATAACCAGGAAGTGAATTTACTGTGTTTACTTCCTGATAGTTCTAACTGACAGGGAGTGAATTTACTCTGTTTACTTCCTGATAGTTCTAACTGACAGGAAGTGACTTTACTGTGTTTACTTCCTGATAGTTCTAACTGACAGGAAGTGAATTTACTGTGTTTACTTCCTGATAGTTCTAACTGACAGGGAGTGAATTTACTGTGATTGCTTCCGGATAGTTCTAACTGGCAGGAAGTGATTTACTGTGTTTACTTCCTGCTAGGTCTAACTGACAGGAAGTAACACAGCAGTTTATATCACATTCTATGGAGAACTGTATGTCTCTGACTTTTATGACTTTCCTCTCCATTAGAATCTAACCGGAAAGCTAATTAGAATTTGATCACTAGAGGGCGCTGCTAATGTAAAAAAATATTGGTTTAAACTGTAATAACTATGGAAATATAAATCTCTCCGCAGTGGGAGTACCCTTATTTTACTCAATAGGAAAATCCCTACAATATATATTTTTCATAAAAAAAAGTTTACTTCTCCTTTAAGCTTTCACAAGCAGGGCCTTCTGATCCATCTGTTCCCCACATCTGATTTGTACTATTTAATACCTCTGTATGTGCATTCCCTATTGTACAGCGCTGCTGAATTAGTTGGCGCTATGTAAATAAAAATAGTAGCTGCTCGCCTGACCGTCTCAGAAGAGGAAAGATTTCTTCATAACGAGGTAGTTATGCGCGATAATAGCGCTGTTTCTAAGCACAATTATTGGGGGGGGGGGCATTTTATTTAGGGTGAAAGTTCCGATTTAATAACCCTTTGAGTACCAGAGAGATACCTCTCTGGCACTCAAAGGGTTTTAAGTTGACAGCTTGAGATTAACCCTTTGAGTGCCAGAGGGGTACGCAACGCATTGCAAAGCAATGCGTTGCGTAACCCTCTGGCACTCAAAGGGTTAACTTTCCCTCTCGTAGATGGTGACTGTACGTCCTGTTCAGTACAGCTCAGAAGTCTAACTTGGCAGTTTCTGGTGCTCAGTGGGACTGGCCCTTTAAAGTGAGCATTGGCGGGGAGCCTGAGTGCATACAGTCAGACAGTGTGCGATTGATAAGGCCCAGCCAGCTGCAAGCTCCGCTCCGTGACTGACTGCCCCTTTATACTCCTCACTCAGACTTGTGCAGATGGTGCGGCATTTGCTCTGGCACTCGCTGCAGACCCAGAGACTTAGTTTTTTTTTTTTTTTGATTAACCCCTTGGGTGGTTGAGACATCTCTAATGAATTGCTTCACAATGCATTGGAGC
The DNA here is from genome assembly GCA_037306005.1 of Rhinophrynus dorsalis. Lineage (NCBI taxonomy): Eukaryota > Metazoa > Chordata > Amphibia > Anura > Rhinophrynidae > Rhinophrynus > Rhinophrynus dorsalis. Next base: position 252,361,589 of record CM074725.1, read on the forward strand.
CATCTTTAATATCAAAAGGGTTAAAGGGATAGTAATACTTCATTTTATCTTTATTTTGTAGACATTAAAAAACATGAAGAACAATATAAGTCTTATCTCTCAAACCTTTATGGTTTGAGAGATATTCACAAGCAAAGTTTCCCCTCCCGCCCCTTTTACCTAGTATAAGCCATCTCTTCTCAGATGTGGAATCCAGTCCATAGACCAGACAGATAACAGCAGGGGACAATCTTCTTCCTATGAGAACAATGAAAGCCCTGCCCCCCTTGACAAGTTTTTCAGGTTTTTCCCTTATCTTAATTGAAGATTGTCCCTCTCTGCAGTCTACCTGGGCACCTCTCTTCTGCTCTGAGGTGAGCAGTGTTATATCAGTAAAAGGGGTGGGAGGGGGGATAATTTATCATTGAATTACTCTTGAACTACAACTCTGACAGAATTGAAATAACACTCTCCAAAGTCCAAATACTATGATGATTAATTAGAGCTGCTTTTATTATGAAACATTGCTATCCCTTTAAAGTCGCTTCTGGATCCCGTAAGTGTCCCAGCCTGCAACATTCTAACACTTACAAGTAAATTAAAGGTGCTGTTTGTTCCAACAGTAAAAGGGTCTTGTGTTCAAAATTAAAAATAAGGTGAAACTGTCGTCATTTAGTGTCAAAGTATTTTGCAGTTGTTGAACATGAATGGGCGAAAGTGTTTACATCGGTTTTAAAAATGCTAATGTCCTGTTAGAATTGGAGATCGTCCTGGTCTTTAAAAGTGGACATTTTCATTGCTAATATCAGAAAGTATCTTACATTTAACCCCTTTGCAATACTTCTCTAACAGTCAGGTGGGTAGAAAAAATTATGTTGCTAACATAAATTTTATCGTCAATTAAGAAAAAACAAAAAACAAAATATGATGTTTTATATATAGATTGCACATTTATAAAGCAGGGAACAATTAAACCGTTCTAAAGCTAACTATATTGAAATCAGCTTTATTTTAAAATTACTTAAAAATAATATATATATCATAATAACACATATATTGTACAAAATATCTGAACTGGAAATGCCAATAGATAATTGCTAGAACAAGGATAAAGATTAAAAACACTCTATGCATTTCACAGTTAAAGGGACAGTAATGTCCTATAAAAAATGCTTAGAGTTTTGTAGAGATTAAAAAAACAAACAATATGCCACAAATCCTATCTCTCTAACAGCTATGGTTTGAGAGATATCCTCTGCTAAAGTTCCTCTTCTTCTGATGTCAGTTGTAAAGCTGACAGAAGGAGATCTGTGTCGGCCGACACGAGGAGGTTCTTCAGCAGAGCCGCAATAGCGCGATTTAAAAAGAATTACTTCTTTGGTACGGTCTGAAAAGTGTGCTTGCAAACCAGGCACACTTTGTAGACCGTTACAAAGAAGTATTTATTTTTAAATCACACTATTTCTGCTCTGCTGAAGAGCTGCTTTCCGATTCCCGGGCCAGGGACTCCTGCTGTCAGCTTACAGCTGACGTCAGCAGAAGGGGAGGGAGAGGGCAACTTTAACGGAGGATATCTCTCAAACCATAGCGGTTTGAGAGATAGGATTTGTGGCATATTGTTTATTTATTTAATCTCTACAAAACTCTTAAGAATTTTTTATGGGGCATTACTGTCCCTTTAATTGAACTTGTACACCATTTCATCTACAGTAAACAAAAAGTCAAGGTTAAAAAGCCCTCCTCTAGCAAATTACAGGGACTGCCAGGGAGCATCCCATGTGACCCTGAACTGGGGTCTCGAAATCTTGCAGTTCGGAATCCATCGTTTTTCAGACCTTTGTTTGACTCTCCTGTATCTGTTGGCGCTCACAATGCAGTCCTGGGTTCGTAGGTACGTCTTCTCAAGGAGGAGCCGACCTGCCGAATGGGTGCTTTCTAGGTCAGGGGTAAGCAACCTTAGGCTCTCCTGCTAGTGAGAGTGCAACTCTCATCATCCGCCATTGGCTGGTCGAGGCTGATGGGAGGAGTTTTCCAAAACAGCTAAAAGTCTGAAGACTGAGTTGGGGGAACTATAATCTAGAAGTAAGTGGCTCATAACTGGTTTAGACATTAAGGATGATATTCTACGAAAATGGCGTAATTCTGGAGCAAACCAACTCCACCATAGGGAGCAGGTAAAAAATATCCCCCAAAATGTAATTGATTTAAATAGGAATTGTAACCCCTTGAATGCTAGAGACGTGTCGCATTGGACACCTTTCTATCACTCACACCGTTAAAAGCCCCATTTAACCCCTTAAGGACTTTGTGACGTACTATGACCGTCACGGTCCTTATACCCTTCAGGACCAGTGACGGTCATAGCACGTTACGTACTTTTTCCTTACAGCGCTGTACCGGTAGCGCTGCAAGTGAAAACGGGGCCTAAAATTGACCACTCCAAGACCAGAGCGATCTCTCTTAGGCCTCAAAGTGGCGCGCCGTTACCCGTAACGGGTCACGTGTACTGGCGCATCAGCAAGGATCAAAGCGGTCCTTAAGGGAAGGTAACTTCCCTGGACCGCTGGTCCTTAAGGGGTTAAATTAGTGGAAATCTGAAGAATTTTCATTTGTTCCCTGCGATTCAATTGGCACATTTTCATTGGAACAATTTAATATAACATGAAGCACAGAGCAGATGTCAGTCCACTGAATGGACAGGAAGCAGGTTACTAGGTATGAAGAGCGACCACTAGTGGTGGAAGGAGGATGGAGCCATCACTACGCGATGCTTATCTCACCATAATAATGGGGCCAGAACGTGGACATAAATCACAGCAAAAGAGGAGAGAAAAATGAGTACAGGGTTTTTCTTTGTGTTTAATAATTTATCAGGGGAAGTGGCACATTAATAAACAGTTCTCCCCAGAGGTGGGTGGCTAACGGAGATAAATATGGCTGCCAGCGGTGGCCTGCTTTTCCCAGTTAATGGAGCACAAGATTAGGAGAAATGCAAATTCCAGAAAAACAAATCTAAATACTTTGCATCGAAATCTTGTGCCATTTTTTATTCCGCCTGTGATAATTATATATCCGCAGCGGAGACTCCTCTGTGTTCATTACACACGCACACTGAGAAAGGTGTGCACGGTAATTAGCGCAGATCTCTATTCACTGGTTAACTGTGTTTATCTAATCGCTCTGATTTCGCTTTTAAACATGAAAAATACATTTCAGGACAAAACGAAACCGCAGTAATTCTGGAGTAAACTGCACCATAGGAGGGACATAAAAATTCCACAGGTCTCCATTGATTTAAATTGAGTTTCGAACCCTTTGAGCGCCAGAGGGGTACGCAACGCATTGCAAAGATACTTTTACGGCAATAGTAATTTTTATATGTCCCGTACAGCACAACTGGTATGTCAGAGACAGAAAGAACAGCGTACAGCGCTCAGGGCCGGATTTACATCTCAGGAGCCTGTAGGCACAGAAATCTGAAGCGCCCTCCCCCACATTTGCCATCTCCACTGGACACCTTCACAATGCTCCTAATCTCCACATCACCCCCATATCCATATAGTCCTCACATTGCCACTCATCAGCTCCAACTTGCCCTCACATTACCCCATTCAGCTCCACATTGCCCCCATCAGCTCCAACATTGCCCCCATCAGCTCCAACTTGCCCCCATCAGCTCCTGCTTGCCCTCACATTGCCCCCATCAGCTCCAACTTGCCCCCATCAGCTCCAACTTGCCCTCACATTACCCCATTCAGCTCCACATTGCCCCCATCAGCTCGAGCTTGCCCCCATCAGCTCCAACTTGCCCTCACATTGCCCCCATCAGCTCCAACTTGCCCCCATCAGTCCGACTTGCCCCCATCAGCTCCAACTTGCCCTCACATTACCCCCCATGATCTCCACATTGCCCCCATCAGCTCCATCTTGCACTCACATTACCCCTATCAGCTCCAACTTGCACCATCAGCTCCAACTTGCACCATCAGCTCCAACTTGCCCCCATCAGCTCCAGCTTGCCCTCACATTGCCCCCATCAGCTCCAACTTGCCCCCATCAGCTCCAACTTGCCCTCACATTACCCCATTCAGCTCCATATTGCCCCATCAGCTCCAACTTGCCCCCATCAGCTCCAACTTGCCCTCACATTTCCCCCATGAGCTCCAACTTGCCCCCGTCTGCTCCAACTTGCCCTCACATTGCCCCCATCAGCTCCAACTTGCCCCCATCAGCTCCAACTTGCCCTCACATTACCCCATTCAGCTCTACATTGCCCCCATCAGCTCCAACTTGCCCCCATCAGCTCCAGCTTGCCCTCACATTGCCCCCATCAGCTCCAACTTGCCCCCATCAGCTCCAACTTGCCCTCACATTACCTCCATCAGCTCCAACTTGCCCCCATCAGCTCCAACTTGCCTTCACATTACCCCCATGATCTCCACATTGCCCCCATCAGCTCCATCTTGCACTCACATTACCCCCATCAGCTCCAACTTGCACCATCAGCTCCACATTGCCCTGTTTCCTGGTGGTCCAGCGGCAGGAAAAGTCTGTGCCTGCTTCTGTACAGAACTGTTGCTCCCGCGCGGTCTTCTCTTTAGGAATGCACAGCGCTGGGAGATGATGTCATCTCCCAGCGCTCTGCACTACTAAAGAGCCACCGAGGGATCAACTGCAGGATCTCACCGGGTGGCAGGCAGGCAGGCAGCGGGTAGGGTGAATGAAAATATTTAAAAAGATAAAATAAAAAAAAAATTTATTCCAATGACAGGCTCCCCTCTGTGGGGTGCGCCTGTAGGCAGATGCCTACTCTGCCTTATGGCAAATCCGGCCCTGACATCGCTGACTCACCTTAGTGCATGGCAGTGTATGTGTACATGTATATAGTGCATTAGAATATTTTATATTTTTTATATGAAGTGTCCATTGAAATAATTAGGGTAACTAAAGTGTGCAGCAAGGAATAAGAGGGTTCTCCAGTCCCCCAAACATGTGCAAACATAGAACAGACAATAAACCTGCTCTCCTCCAGTATACTTGTGACTAGCGCGCTCTGTATTAGGCATATATAATAACACTGTGAATACATTTGATGCATTGGTGCCAACATTTTTGGCCAAAAAAGAAGTATAAGCTTGCCAACCGCGCCAAGGTTCCTCAAGTGTGGCAAGTACCTAATTGAACACTTGAAGTCCCTATCTAGGAAAAAAAAAAAATAATAAAGTAAAAAATGCTGGGGCATTTATATAAAATGCCTGTTTCACAGGGGAGGGCTGTGCAGGGAGGCAATTGCCAACATTATCCCATAAATCGCGCCACTTTTGATATATGTTCTTTATACAAATGCAAAAAATAAACGATTTCTTTATTTGCAAAAGTTAAAAAACATACTTACTTTCATGATGTTCCGAGACTTGCAGAGTAGGTAAAGGCAGATCTACAGGTGATGATCAACGCGTTTCACGCATGTTTGCTCATGCTCAATCATGACTAAGCTATGTTGTTGTGCGAAAAGCGTTGATCATGTTTACCACCTGTAGATCTGCCGTTACCCACTCTGTAAGTCTTATCCCCCTTTTCTCAAAACATCTTGAAAGCAAGTATGTTTCTTAAATTTTGCAAATAAAGAAATATGACGAGGAGTATTGCATACATTTTTTGCATTTGTATAAGGAACATATATCAAAAGCAGTGGGATACTGTTGGAATCGTTGGATTTGCCTGAATGCTGTATGATAGAACTATACACTGTACTTTAGGTGAGATCTTACCAGTGATCTGTATAGTGATATTAGTACCTCTCTGTACCCTGGAGATATGGTGTGTAGAACTGTACACTGTACTGTAGGTGAGATCTTACCAGTGATCTATATAGTGATATTAGTACCTCTCTGTACCCTGGAGATATGGTGTGTAGAACTGTACACTGTACTCTAGGTGATATCTTACCAGTGATCTATATAGTGACATTAGTACCTCTCTGTACCCTGGAGATATGGTGTGTAGAACTGTACACTGTACTCTAGGTGATATCTTACCAGTGATCTATATAGTGACGTTAGTACCTCTTTCTACCCTGGAGATATGGTCTGTAGAACTGTACACTGTACTCTACGTGAGATCTTACCAGTGATCTATATAGTGACGTTAGTACCTCTTTCTACCCTGGAGATATGGTCTGTAGAACTGAAAACTGTACTCCAGGTGACATCTTACCAGTGATCTATATAGTGACATTAGTACCTCTCTGTACCCTAGAGATATGGTGTGTAGAACTGTACACTGTACTCTAGATGAGATCTTACAGTGATCTGTATAGTGACATTAGTACTTCTCTGTACCCTGGAGATATGGTGTGTAGAACTGTACACTGTACTCTACGTGAGATCTTACCAGTGATCTATATAGTGACATTAGTACCTCTCTGTACCCTGGAGATATGGTGTGTAGAACTGTGTACTGTACTCTAGATGAGATTGTACCACTGATCTATATAGTGACATTAATACCTCTTTCTACCCTGGAGATTTGGTCTGTAGAACTGTACTCTACTCTAGGAGGTGAAATCTTACCAGTGATCTACATAGTGACATTAGTACCTCTCTGTACCCTGGAGATATGGTCTGTATAACTGTACACTGTACTCTAGGTGAGATCTTACCAGTGATCTATATAGTGACATTAGTACCTCCCTGTACCCTGGAGATATGGTGTGTAGAACTGTACTCTAGGTGATATCTTACCAGTGATCTATATAGTGACATTAGTACTTTTCTGTACCCTGGAGACATGGTGTGTAGAACTGTACACTGTACTCTAGGTGATATCTTACCAGTGATCTATATAGTGACATTAGTACCTCTCTGTACCCTGGAGATATGGTGTGTAGAACTGTACGCTGTACTCTAGGTGAGATCTTACCAGTGATCTATATAGTGACATTAGTACCTCCCTGTACCCTGGAGATATGGTGTGTAGAACTGTACTCTAGGTGATATCTTACCAGTGATCTATATGGTGACATTAGTACTTCTCTGTACCCTGGAGATATGGTCTGTTGAACTATACACTGTACTCTAGTTGAGATATTACCAATGATCTATAGAGTGACATTATTACATCGCTCATCCAGCTGCTAATACCTTTTCCAATACAACCAAGTTTCCTGCAGTTTTTTCCTGTGGCTTTATGGCATTGCTTGCCTACTTTTAAATCATTAAATATAATTGCTTCCAATCTCTATCACTCTGCTGTTGTTATCAAAGCACCCAGTTTCTTCAACACATGATTTATCGCTTACTATTTGTGGTAACATGATTGTTTGTTCACGTCTCCTTCATCACTGATGTGGTCTCAAAAAGAAAATGTTTAGTTCATATTCGTAAGAAAAAAATTAAAAATTTGGCATTCCTTAGAACAAAAAATTATGTAGAGAAAGGACTGCACATTACTTTGCTGTAATCTCTGAACACTATAGATGTCTCCAAAGCATTACACTTTATTTACTTTATATTTTTTTAAAAGGAAGTGCTTTTTGTTTCTTAAAAAGTTGCACCATGAAATAATACTTTGTTTTCTTTAATGCGCAGTGTCCCGGTTTTCTAGCCCACGGGTTACCCCCAGGTTGAGCAGGAAGCGAGCCCTGTCCATTTCTCCACTCTCTGATGCCAGCATTGACCTGCAGACCATGATCAGGACCTCCCCAAACTCGCTGGTGGCTTACATCAACAACTCAAGGAGCAGCTCCGCAGCCAGTGGCTCCTATGGGCATTTATCTGCTGGAGCGATCAGGTAAAAGCCTCAGTGGTCTGTTTGACAAAACATGTTTATGGTGACAGTGGCGTAACTATAGGGGTCGCACTTGCAACTGGGCCTGTGCACTCCAGGTGCCCGGCCGCCCCCTGCAACCCCTCCGCCTGGTGCCCGGCACTCTAGTAATCCAGAGCGCTGGGAGATGACATCATCTAGTAATGCAGAGTGCTGGGAGATTACATCATCTAGTAATGCAGAGCGCTGGGAGATGACGTCATCTAGTAAGTGGGAGATGACGTCATCTAGTAATGCAGAGCGCTGGGAGATGACATCATCTAGTAATGCAGAGTGCTGGGAGATTACATCATCTAGTAATGCAGAGTGCTGGGACATGACATCATCTAGTAATGCAGAGCGCTGGGAGATGACATCATCTAGTAATGCAGAGTTCTGGGAGATGACATCATCTAGTAATGCAGAGCGCTGGGAGATGACATCATCTAGTAATGCAGAGTGCTGGGAGATGACATCATCTAGTAATGCAGAGCGCTGGGAGATTACATCATCTAGTAATGCAGAGCACTGGGAGATGACATCATCTAGTAATGCAGAGTTCTGGGAGATGACATCATCTAGTAATGCAGAGTGCTGGGAGATGACATCATCTAGTAATACAGAGAGCTGGGAGATGACATCATCTAGTAATACAGAGAGCTGGGAGATGACATCATCTAGTAATGCAGAGTGCTGGGACATGACATCATCTAGTAATGCAGAGCGCTGGGAGATGACATCATCTAGTAATACAGAGTGCTGGGAGATGACATCATCTAGTAATACAGAGCGCTGGGAGATGACATCATCTAGTAATGCAGAGCGCTGGGAGATGACATCATCTAGTAATGCAGAGCGCTGGGAGATGACATCATTTAGTAATGCAGAGTGCTGGGAGATGACATCATCTCCCAGCGCTTTGCATTACTTAGAGGACCGCGCGGGAGCTCCAGGTAGGAGGCAGGAGATGGCGACATTGTGGAGATTGAGGGGCATTGTGTAGGGGGTCAATGTGTTTGAAAGGGGCCAATGTGGGAGGTGGGGCCCATGGCACTTCTTGCACCAGGGCCCTGAGGCTTCTAGTTACGCCTCTGCATGGTGACCTGGTCACTGTCATACACATTGCTCATGGTTGCAGATTACTGGACACATTTTGGTGCAAACGAGATGCCTTGTAGCAGACCCCATTGATATAAAGGGGAATTATCACATTTTGCTATGTCTGTTTCTGTGGGCTCTCCTATGGGAGCAGACTGGGGCTTCACTGTGCATCAGAACAGCTCCTATAAGCGATCTAGGTGAAGGGAGTGCAGAAAACTGGTTCTCTTCCCCCGTGCTGCAGTGCAACCCAGGAGAATGTGTTTCCATGCACAAGCTTTTCAGGCTGTGTGCACAGTCCCCACTGACCTGCTTTGTGTAGGTTTTAGGGTCTCTGGGGAACTGAACTGTGCAGGACAGAAAGCTGTGTGCACAACGCATTTCATTGTTTTCCCATGAGAGCATCATAGGTCGCTTTTCAGAACTCCGTTTGTTCTGCCGGTTTCATCGGATGGTCTGCTCCCAAGGGAACAACCCTGACCAAGGGGCACTATGCAGGTGATAGTTGCCTTTTAAATGGGGTTTTTAAAGTCTTTAATGTAAGAGAAGTCTCGGTGCATTTCGGAATGCGCTGAAAACGTCTCCAGCATTCAAGAGTCTAAAAGTCCCATTTAGATCAATAGGCATGTTGGGATTTTTTTATTTCTCCCCAGTGGTACAATGTTTTGCTCCAGAATTGCTCCAGTTCATTTTAGTAAATCAAAGTTCAACAGGAAAATTCTGAGACCGGCTAAAAACCGATACTCTTTATAAAAGGTGTTCTACTTGTATCTGTTTTGGATGTAAAAGCCAAACAAGCTACTTGGATTACTCCCACAAAATAGAGTCCTATAAGTCTCTCGATTTCTTCTTTGAGTTGTCCGCTCACAGATTGGCCTTCCGCTGTGTCCTGGTCACCTGACCCTTGAAAACAAAACAGGTATACTAGACACAGATCAAAAGCGCATCTAAGAGCAATCTCTTTTGACTCGATCCACCGGCTCCACTAGGATATACAATTCCCCCTGTAGATGGGTACCCAAAGGAATGAGAGGCTTTGTCTAGCCTCTGGGCACACGCACATATAATTCCAATTAAGGCCCGTCTATGACTCGAAATCAACATGCTTTCTGGATCCATTTGATATCACTGTGGTATCCGGTACGTTGAAAGCGATAATAAAAGAGAAACACTACCTGGGATATACAACTGCCTCTATTGGTAGTTCTCAGCAGGGCCGGTGCAAGGATTTTTGCCACCCTAGGCAAAACCTACTTTTGCCACCCCTTGGCTCCGCCCCTTGTGTCCCACCCCTTTATACCCCGCCTACTTACACCCCACCTCTTTTCTTGCCCCACCAGCTCCACTTTGCCCCCTATCAGCTCCAACTTGCCCCCACCAGCTCCACTTTGCCCCACCAGCTCCAACTTGCCCCCCCATCCGCTCCAACTTCCCCACCAGCTCCACTTTGCCCCCTCAACTCCAACTTGCCCCCCATCTGCTCCAACTTGCCCCCCATCCGCTCCACTATGCCCCCTTAGCTCCAACATGCCCCTATCAGCTCCACTTTCCCCCCATCTGCTCCAACTTGCCCCCCATCAGCTCCAACTTTCCCCACCAGCTCCACTTTGCCCCATCTGCTCCAACTTGCCCCCCATCCGCTCCACTATGCCCCCTCAGCTCCAACATGTCCCTATCAGCTCCACTTTGCCCCCCATCTGCTCCAATTTGCCCCCAGCAGCTCCACTATGCCCCCTTAGCTCCAACTTGCCCCCCATCACATACCTATAGCTCCCACGCTGTCTTCTCTCCAGTAATGCAGAGCGCGCCAGGAGATCATGACTCCCAGCGCGCTCTGCATTACTAAAGAGCGACCGCGATGAGGGAGCGCAGTAGCAACACAGACCTGTCTGTGTTGCGTTCCAGTGTGGTGGGTGCGGGCGCAGCTTTTCTCCGCTGCATGCCCGCGCCCCCAGTACTTGTGCGCCCTAGGCCGGCGCCTATCTCGCCTATAGGTGGCGCCGGCCCTGGTTCTCAGTATAAAAATATCAAAAACATACAGAGTGACACCCTACTCATTTTATTACATGTAACTTCATCAAGGGTGTCCGATCACCTACTTTTTGGAGCAAGATAGGACTATGGTCAAAGAACAACAAGAATTTTTGTTCGACTGTATTTCATTCATTCTGGAAAAAAAAATGTATTTGGGTTCCAGGGGAGGTTCTTCCTGCAAACCTGCGGAACGGCCATGGGAACCAGTCTACAGGTGGGGAATTGTATCTTCTAGTGGAGCCGGTGGATGCGCTTTTGCTCTGTGTCTATTTTTCTATATTAGTAAATCATCCTGTTTATATAAAGAAGCATTCAAGGCACAAAACAGCTGCATGCTATTTACTACCCTTGGATGATAGAACCCTATTAAATACTATAGTCTGATTTAAATCAATGGGATTTTGGGGAACGGTTCTGCAATTTTTATGGTGCAGCTTATTTGCTCCAGAATTGCGTCAGTTCTGCTTAGTAGATGGGGCAGACTGGATGGGGGATTCACCTGGTAATATCTGTTTGATGAATTCTTAAGTACTAGATATGATCCGGCTACTAACGAGTTTGCTCATGAACAAGATAATCCAAGTATTTCATTGGACATCCAGCCGTTCTTCGTTTGATGGATAACGGCCTTAGAACTGATATTATATTATTTTACATTACAGTATATTATATTAAATATCTTTATGTATTTTCAGCCCAGCATTTAGTTTCCCTCATCCCATAAACCCTATGGCATACCAGCAGCTTCTCAGCCAGCAGCGCAGTCTGAGTTCCTCCTTTGGACACACACCTCTGATCCATCCTTCCCCAACCTTTGCCTCTCGCCAGCAGGGGGCACTCACCTCCACCAATCCAGCCAATGCTCCCCACAGTAACAGCAGTTCTGCCCCAGACTCCATACAGGTGAGATACTTCTTGCAGGAACATATAAAATGCTAAATATTCCAAAGTGAGAGATTTTGGAAACATCATTAAATGCTGTTGCCCGTTTGTTTTGCATTAAAAAAAATATTTTAGAGAATTCCTCCCTGCCTAGGTAGGTGTCCTTCATACACCAGTCAAGTACATGTATATGTACATATTTCTCCACATTGGAACTTTGTTTCATTAGCTGAAATTCTTTAAACTGTTCTAAATCATTGATAAGACTTTTTTTCTATAGTTTTGTTCATACTGTTGAAGCTTATTGTCTGTTGTGAGCATGCTAAATAGACATCAACAAGTGCTGCCAACAGCAGATACAGTGGTTTATATATGCAATATATAGAAATAAACCTGACTGCTGTACAATGGACTCCTACCTAGGTAAGTGCTTCTGTTACACACAGTAATGACAGAGATACACCTGACTGCTGTATGATGGACACCTACCTAGGTAAGTGCTTCTGTTACACACAGTAATTATATAGATACACCTGACTGCTGTGTGATGGACTCCTACCTAGGTAAGTGCTTCCGTTACATACAGTAATGATAGAGATACACCTGACTGCTGTATGATGGACTCCTACCTAGGTAAGTGCTTCTGTTACACACAGTAATTATATAGATACACCTGACTGCTGTACGATGCACTCCTACCTAGGTAAGTGCTTCTGTAACACACAGTAATTATATAGATACACCTGACTGCTGTATGATGGACTTCTACCTAGGTAAGTGCTTCTGTTACACACAGTAATTATGTAGATACACTTCACTGCTGTGTGATGGACTCCTACCTAGGTAAGTGCTTCTGTTACACACAGTAATTATATAGATACACCTGACTGCTGTGTGATGGACTCCTACCTAGGTAAGTGCTTCTGTTACACACAGTAATTATATAGATACACCTGACTGCTGCGTGATGGACTCCTACCTAGGTAAGTGCTTCTGTTACACACAGTAATTATGTAGATACACTTGACTGCTGTGTGATGGACACCTACCTAGGTAAGTGCTTCTGTTACACACAGTAATTATATAGATAAGCCTGACTGCTGTGTGATGGACCCCTACCTAGGTAAGTGCTTCTGTTACACACAGTAATTATATAGATACACCTGACTGCTGTATGATGGACTCCTACCTAGGTAAGTGCTTCTGTTACACACAGTAATTATATAGATACGCCTGACTGTTGTATGATGGACTCCTACCTAGGTAAGTGCTTCTGTTACACACAGTAATTATATAGATACGCCTGACTGCTGTATGATGGACTCCTACCTAGGTAAGTGCTTCTGTTACACACAGTAATTATATAGATACACCTGACTGCTGCGTGATGGACTCCTACCTAGGTAAGTGCTTCTGTTACACACAGTAATTATGTAGATACACTTGACTGCTGTGTGATGGACACCTACCTAGGTAAGTGCTTCTGTTACACACTGTAATTATATAGATAAGCCTGACTGCTGTGTGATGGACCCCTACCTAGGTAAGTGCTTCTGTTACACACAGTAATTATACAGATACGCCTGACTGCTGTATGATGGACTCCTACCTAGGTAAGTGCTTCTGTTACACACAGTAATTATGTAGATATATACCTGACTGCTGTGTGATGGACTCCTACCTAGGTACGTCCTTCTGTTACACACAGTAATTATGTAGATACACCTGACTGCTGTATGATGGACACCTACCTGTGTATTCCTTACAGCTTTATGTAGAGCTTGCCTTGTACAAGTAAATATTGTGTAAACTACAAGCCGATGAGTGAACACACTCCTATGTACACACATTATCCTGATGAATTTCACTTGTGCTTTTACAGAACAAGCCAGGCAGCGAGTCGGCTGTGAGCAGCACCGTGAACCAAGTGATCAACAAGCGCACGAAAGTCAAAACTGAAGAGGAGGCAAATCAGAGGGATTCCCCCAGCCCCCCGGTAACTGCATTATACCCCCTCTTAGCTGCACTTCCTAATCTGTGGGGCAAGGTCGGGCAGTCTGTGGTTTCCACTGTACTGGATAGTGAGGCTGATGTACTAAGAGGGGCGGGAGTAATTCTGAAGCAAACCAAACTTGATATTTCAGTCCTACATTACCTCCCCACTCACTGACACTGCTCAGCAATGTATTACCCACCTCCCCTAGCACTGACTTCCTTTCTTATCCCTACATTACCTCCCCACTCACTGACACTGCTCAGCAATACATTACCCACCTCCCCTAGCACTGACTTCCTGTTTTATCCCTAACATTACCTCCCCCACTCACTGACACTGCTCAGCAATGTATTACCCACCTCCCCTAGCACTGACTTCCTGTCTTATCCCTACATTACCTCCCCACTCACTGACACTGCTCAGCAATACATTACCCACCTCTCCTAGCACTGACTTCATATCTTATCCCTACTTTACCTCCCCACTCACCGACACTGCTCAGCAATGTATTACCCACCTCCCCTAGCACTGACTTCCTGTCTTATCCCTACATTACCTCCCCACTCACTGACGCTGCTCAGCAATGCATTACCCACCTCCCCTAGCACTGACTTCCTGTCTTATCCCTACATTACCTCCCCCACTCACTGACACTGCTCAGTAATGGATTACCCACCTCCCCTAGCACTTACTTCCTATCTTATCACTACATTACCTCCCCCACTCACTGATACTGCTCAGCAATGCACTGCCCACCTCCCCTAGCACTGACTTCCTGTCTTATACCTACATTACCTCCCCACTCACTGACACTACTCAGCAATCCATTACCCACCTCCCCTAGCACTGACTTCATATCTTATCCCTACATTACCTCCTCCACTCACTGACACTGATCAGCAATGCATTGCCCTCCTCCCCTAGCACTGACTTCCTGTCTTATCCCTACATTACCTCCCCACCCACTGACACTGCTCAGCAATGCATTACCCACCTCCCCTAGCACTGACTTCCTGTCTTATCCCTACATTACCTCCTCCACTCACTGACACTGCTCAGCAATGCATTACCCACCTCCCCTAGTACTGACTTCCTGTCTTATCTCTACATTACCTCCCCCACTCACTGACACTGCTCAGCAATGTATTACCCACCTCCCCTAGCACTGACTTCATATCTTATCCCTACTTTACCTCCCCACTCACTGACACTGCTCAGCAATCCATTACCCACCTCCCCTAGCACTGACTTCATATCTTATCCCTACATTACCTCCCCACTCACTGACACTGCTCAGTAATGTATTACCCACCTCCCCTAGCACTGACTTCCTATCTTATCCCTACATTACCTCCCCACTCACTGACACTGCTCAGCAATGCATTACCCACCTCCCCTAGCACTGACTTCCTGTCTTATCCCTACATTACCTCCCCACTCACTGACACTGCTCAGTAATGTATTACCCACCTCCCCTAGCACTGACTTCCTATCTTATCCCTACATTACCTCCCCACTCACTGACACTGCTCAGCAATCCATTACCCACCTCCCCCAGCACTGACTTCCTGTCTTATCCCTACATTACCTTCCCCACTCACTGACACTGCTAAGCAATGTATTACCCACCTCCCCTAGCACTGACTTCCTATCTTATCCCTACATTACCTCCCATAGCACTGACTATCTTTTTTTATCCCTACATTATCTGTAATAGTGCAGGTAGTTTGCTCTACAATTAGTTCATATTACTTCCTCAATACAGCCCTTAAATTCAGCACAGGTAGTATGTTGTCTGTGACTCTGGGGTGGAACAGGGAGCTCCTGTGAATGCTGACACCCCTGTAGGCCTGCACAGGTGACACTATATTCTTAAAATGAGGGGAATTATTGGAGGGCGTGAGAGTAAGTTTAGGTGTCTAACCATTTCTGAACTAAATTTCAGGATCATCTAACGGAGCTCAAGGAAGACCTGGATAAGGACGAGTGCAGGCAGGAACCAGAGGTTATATATGAGACAAACTGCCACTGGGACTCCTGCAGGAAGGAGTTTGACACCCAGGATCAACTTGTCCATGTGAGTCTAGATAGACAGATAGATATGAGATCGATAGATAGATAGATAGATAGATAGATAGATAGATAGATAGATATGAGATAGATAGATATCTATTAGATAGATATGATATGAGATAGATAGATAGATAGATAGATAGATAGATAGATAGATAGATATGAGATAGATAGATAGATAGATATGAGATAGATAGATAGATAGATAGATATGAGATAGATATGATATGAGATAGATATGATATTAGATAGATATGATATGATATTAGATAGATATGATATTAGATAGATAGATATGAGATAGATAGATACATACATAGATAGATACATACATAGATAGATACATACATAGATAGATAGATAGATATCTATGAGATAGATAGATACATAGATACATACATAGATAGATAGATATGAGATATGAGATAGATAGATATGAGATAGATAGATAGATAGATAGATAGATAGATAGATAGATATGAGATAGATAGAGAGAGAGAGATATTAGATAGATAGATAGATAGATAGATAGATAGATAGATAGATATGAGATAGATAGATTTGATTAATATGTAAAAATATGCATTGTGGGGTTTAGACTTCTGAGAAAGACAAGGGCCTTCTACTGCTGAGTGATTTTCTTTTCAAAAGTAATTACTGCTCAAGCTTGCATTTTTTTGGGCGCAGTACACCTTTGTGGCCTGAAATGTTATGGTGGTGCTGTTGTTGCCACATCCTTTAGTGGGTTATTTTTCAGTGATAATCTCTGTCCTTAGACTAGAGTAGCAGTTGTGCCACCGTAACATTTCAGGCCATAGAGGTACTGCACCAAAGTAATTCCAGTTCGAGTTGTTGTACATTTTGTCTCTCCACAGCGGAAGTAGCCTTGTTCTACTCTGCAGGGTAAACTCTGCAAGATAGAAATGTTTTGCCGGTTAACGCTATGAGTGCCAGAGAGGTTATGTTGGATACCTCTCTTGAGGTCAAAGGGTTAAGCCATGCTGTCCTTTTTAGTAAAACTGTACCTTTGTGACCCCTCCTCACCGCTCCCAATGTGTCTCTTACTCCAGCACATTAATAACGACCATATCCATGGTGAGAAGAAGGAGTTTGTGTGCCGCTGGCTGGACTGCACGCGGGAACAGAAGCCGTTCAAAGCCCAGTACATGTTGGTGGTTCACATGAGAAGGCACACGGGAGAGAAGCCACATAAATGCACCGTAAGCTACTCCTGCTCTCATTCTGCCAAGTTCAGCAACTGGGAAAATCTGCCCCATAAATATATTCCCTGTGTATCATCTGCTGGCACCGCCAGGGGAGCGGAATAACCACTCTTATTTTTTCACATTGAACCCTGGTCACATTCCCTGGGAATTTTTATCAAAATTGCTGTATTTTCTTTCCGGGCACGCAAGAGAAATAAACACAATCCTCGATATAATAATGTTTATAATATTGTTACTTGTTTCTGCCGTGCACAGAATGTTAACGCTTTCAGTGCCAGAGTGCAGTGGATTTAATGCTCTCTGACACTGAAACGGTTAAGGTACCTGACCCATTGAGCTTACATTCAGATTTTGCTCCCTTAAGCACTGACACATAAAAAAGATTTTACAGTGTGAAAGTGGTCCTGTCACCTACCAGTTTTTTGTCTCATTAAAGGCATCTATTTAAAGCGGAACTACCACATCTAAGCAACTTTAGCTTCAATAAGTCCCCATCTGGTGACTAGCTGCTTGGTAGCCAGAATGATTTCCTTATTAAGGAGAAATAGCCATTCTTCACGGGCTGACAGGCAGGATGGAGCGCAGACATCTTCCCATAGTGACGTCTGCGCGCCTGCTCTGTCGGTCCCTTCCGGAGCCGGATGGCTCCTATCAACGCCTCCTAGAGCTGACCGGGACTGACAGAGCAGTCGAGCAGACGTCACTATGGCAAGATGTCTGCACTCCGTCTTGCCTGTCAGCCCGTTAAGAATGGCTATTTCTCCTTAACAAGGTAATCATTTTGGCGACTAGCACTACTAAGAAGCTAGTCGCCAGATGGGGACTTATTGAAGCTAAAGTTGCTTAGATGTGGTAGTTCCTCTTTAAACTGACTATACCTGGTGCTTTTTGCTTTCGCTTTTTGTTTTCCTAACAGTGTAATGTATTTAGAGATTTTTGGTTTAGTAGTTAGTGTCTCTTAAACCGTAGCAGAGCTGATGCAGCCAGCATAATTAATTAACTACCTGTTCTGAAATCTCTTTGTCCCTCATCTTCTATTAAAGGGGAGGACTAATTATGTAAATCCTGGGGTGGTGGATTTGCGCAGGTACAAGAATCTCTTTAAAGGGATAGTAATACTTCATTTTATCTTTATTTTATTTTGTAGGCATTAAAAAAACATGAAGAACGATATAAGTCTTATCTCTCAAATCTTTATGGTTTAAGAGATATTCACAAGCAAAGTATCCCCCCCCTGTTCAGCCAGATCAGAAGGGAGGTGCCCAGGTAGACTGCAGAGAGGGACAATCTTCATTTAAGATAAGGGAAAAAGCTGAAAAACTTGTCAAGGGGGGAAGGGCTTTCATTGTTTTCATACAAAGAAGAGTGTCCCCTTCTGTTATCTGTCTGGTCTATGGACTGGATTCCACATCTGAGAAGAGATGGCTTACACCAGGAAAAAGGGGCGGGAGGGGAGACTTTGCTTGTGAATATCTCTCAAACCATAAAGGTTTGAGAGATAAGACTTATATCATTCTTCATGTTTTTTTAATGCCTACAAAATAAAATAAAGTTAAAACAAAGTATTACTATCCCTTTAACCCTGGAGGAGCAGAGAGTATGCAACGCATCGCAAAGCAATAAGTTGCACGCCTCTCTGGTCCTATACAAGGTTAACCTTTTCTTAAAGTGTTAACCGCTTCTTAAAGGGACAGATAATGGCATGCTACCTGACCATGTGACCTTCTCACTAACCTTTCACACCTGCCCATCACCTGATCCCTCTACAATTTGTGGACGGTTCTGATAATTGCCGTCTCTTCTTCCTCTTATCGGTGATTGATAATATGGGGCCGAACATGTACAAACTTCCTCCTCGCTCAACAACTTAGTATACACAAAGGCGTGATTTGTTAATATCTAGTTTTGATAGACTGTTTGAGCAGGGAGAAAATTTGTTTCAGCTTTGACACCGTATCCATTGGTTGCCAGTAAGTGGAATTAGGCAGTGCCATAACAATTAGCATGGAATTGGATGATCGAGATGGTAAGTACTTCACTGTGGTAGGTTAGTGGTGGTCACTAGATTCAGGACAGCATCCCCAATATTAACTAAATTATCTTGTAGCCATTACAAAAGTAAATTAAATGCCCCCAGTCCCATTTCTCAAACCTTTATGGTTCGAGAGATATTCGGGACCAAAGTTCCCCTCTCCCTCCCCTTTTCCTGACGTCAACGCTCAAGTTTGAGAGATGGGACTGGGGGCATTTAATTTACTTTTGTAATGGCTACAAGATACAGTTTAGTTAATATCTGACCATACTGTCCCTTCAGGGTAACAATAATAACTCTTTGGAGGAATCAGAGGGCTGTGCAATGTATTGCAGAACCCTCTGCTCCTCAGAATTAAATGGACAGGAAAGAGTAATAAGAACATATATTTATAATAAAGGGAATGCTGCAAATCTTTATTGATAGTTTAACCCCACAAGTGCTAGTAAGTTTCCCAACACATTTGATATGTGATATTTGCATGCCAGAGCTTCCTATAGCTGTTCTTGATTGCAAGCTCATGTGATCAAGCATCTGCCGTTATTCTTATTAAATTTCGAAATGTATTGCAGACCTGTCTAGCACTGATCGGGTTAAACCAGCCAAAACTGAAACTTTTCAGTTAAATATTCTCATTTTTTGTATATTTTTTTTGCAGTTTGAGGGCTGTTTTAAAGCCTATTCAAGGCTGGAGAATTTAAAAACCCACCTACGATCTCACACTGGGGAGAAGCCGTACGTCTGTGAGCACGAGGGGTGCAACAAGGCGTTCTCCAACGCCTCCGACCGCGCCAAACACCAAAACAGGACCCATTCCAACGAGGTGAGGTCCGGGACAATGTGACTCTATCCCATTCAGTCTCCGCCCCGTTCTTGTGACATATATGGGCCTCGTGTTAAAAAGAAAACTGCAAGAATTCTGGATAAAACCAAATGTCCCATAGGGAACATATACAGATTCCCCAAATGTTGCTAAGTTTAAAGGGACAGTAACACTTAATATATAAAAAAAAATATATATTAGGGTTTATCATCCTGAGTAAAATAAGGGCACTTCCACTCCTTAGAGTTGTTTTATTCAAAAGTCATTGCAGCTCAAACTTATTATTTAGTTGCATTATCTCAGTGCCCTGAAAAATTACAGTGGCGCTATTGCTACACCATCCTATGGACAGCTCTGGTCAGTTGACCATAAACCTCCATAGGATGGAATAACAACAGCGCCACCATACAATTTCAGGCCATTGAGATACTGCACCTCAAAACAAATAAGCTGCAATCGAGCTGTAATGACTTTTGAATAAAACACCTCTTAGCAGTGTGAGGGTAAACCAAATGATATATATTTTTTTTTTCATATTACTTACTTTATCATTCATCAGGTTAAAAATCCTCATTTAAATCCATGGACATTATTATTTGTCTGCTACGGTGCAATTGGTTTGCCCCAGAATTACTCCACTTTTTCTGTGTGTGCCAACCCATTTAATGCTGACAGCAGACACTTTGCGCTGGCATCAAATGACAAACCTCGGAGAATAAAGTTTCTTGTCATACAATTTGTTTTGCGGAGAAGCCAAACCACACCAAGGCCCGGCCTATAACAGAGGCCTTTCTTGTATTCCCCAAACTAAGAGCAGATGTTAAACATTCCTCGGTTATACCAGTCCGTTTCCAGAGGTACGTCTCCTGCCAGCAAGGTGTGGGCGATAAAATCACATCAATATGGCACCCCCAACTTAAACACTTAAATCTAAACTCCTCATGGTACCCGCAGATTCTCGATCTCCAAGATATACTTCTCAGCTGCATCAATGATAAGATGTCTGGACCTACCCTTTAACCTCTTGAGTGCCAAAGGGCTATGTAATGCTTTGCGTATGCGTTGGATGCCCCTCTGCCACTCAGAACACTGTGTTCAGTGAAATCCGAAGGTTCTCTGAAGAAGAAATGTTGGACAGTGGAAAAAGAATTGGGTGACCAGTTAGTGTATGTGTGGGTCTGTGAGTACTGGCGTAAGATGGAAACCTTATAGAGTAAGCCATCATGTAATAAGAATTCAGTCTACAACCATCTAAAAATGAATAACGAATATATACACTTACCTGATCAACTAATAATTTCTTCCTCAAGGGCAGTTAGGGAGGTCAGAGAACTGGCCCCCTGGCACAGAAAGCAATCCAGAACAGATTAGTGTGCGAATGGAGGTCCCCAAATATTTATGCATTGGGGGCAATCTTGGTGCTTGCATAAAAAGAGGTGTAGATGCAAGAGATGCTAATATTATCCTACCTGTGTATAAATCCTTGGCTAGGCCTCATCTAGAATATGGAATACAATCTGGGGCGCCAGTTCTTAAAAAATACATTGTTGAACTGGAAAAGGTGCAGAGAGGTGCAACAAAACTGGTAAAGGGATTGGAGGATCTGAGTTATAAAGAGAGACTAGCCAAACTGGGTTTGTTTACATTTGAGAAGAGACGTCTAAGGGGTGATATGATTACCATTTACATATACATTCAAGATCAATACAAAGAACTATCCAATTAATTATTGACACAAAGAGCTGAGCTAAGAACAAAAGGTCATCCATTAAAATTAGAGAAAAGGTGCGTTCAACTAAAACAAAGGCAGGGATTCTTTACAGTAAGGGAGGTAAAGCTATGGAATTCTTTGCCTCGGGATGTTGTACTTGCAGATAATGTAACTGCTTTCAAAAAAGCAATGGATGCCTATCTAGCACAGCACAATATTGAAAATTATGACAGATGGATTCATTGCAGTTAGGATGTTGATCCAGGGAAATATTTGAATTTCTTACTCACTTGGGGCCAAATTTCAATTTGCTCCAGAGGTTTTTTTTTTTTTTTTTTTTTTTTTGCTTTCCTCTGGATCAATATGGGTGTTTTTGGCATGGGCTGGACTTGATGGACACGATAATGAGGTTTCATATGCATATAACGCTGTGGTTTCAAACACAGCTTCACAAAACAGACTGTATTTTCTGTGTAACATTACAGAGATACACTGGGTTCCAAACTGCAGTGTATGAAAATCGTCATTTCTGTTGGTGGGGTCTCCCTTCAGTGGCCCTTGGCACATGTTGGTAACATTTTGTGTGTGTTTTTGGTCCTTAGAAACCGTACATCTGCAAGATCCCGGGGTGCACCAAGCGTTACACGGACCCCAGCTCTCTCAGGAAACACGTTAAGACCGTGCACGGGCCAGAGGCTCACGTCACTAAGAAGCAGCGCAATGACATAGTCACCAGACCTGTGCCCAAGGAAAATGGCGACAATGAAGCCAGCGCTAAACTGAACCACAGGCTGTCTGGGGAACAGTCGGAGGCAAGCAGAGCCTCTAGAGGCCGGGAGGACTGCTTCCAGGCCAGGACTATTAAAACAGAGGACAGTATGGTGAGTTTGTGTCCCATTTAAAGAAGCAGTAAACTTATATTATGAATATAAATATTGTAGGGTTTCAACTGATGGATGAAACAAGAGTGCGCCCATTGCTGGGAGATGCTCATTACAAAGTTTTTGCAACTCAAACTTTCTGTTGCATTTTTTAACTACTCTACTAGGAACAGACCCTCCTGGGGTCAGGCAGCATTTGTGTATAATATTGCCTTTCATTGGATTCTATGGCAGTGAGCTTTAATCTGTGTCTCTCCATACAATGTTATAGTAACAGCTTAGCCTCCTTGTGAGCTGTAATAACTTTTGAATTAATTGTCTCACAACAGTGGAAGTGCATGTGATTTACTTGGCTGGAGACGGCAAGTATGTGTGTGTGTGTGTGTGTGTGTGTATGTGTGTATCTGTGTGTGTATATGTATGTGTGTGTGTGTGTGTATCTGTGTGTTTGTGTATCTGGGTGTATATATGTATGTGTGTGTGTGTGTATCTGTGTGTATATATGTATGTGTGTGTATGCATATATGTATGTGTGTGTGCGTGTATCTGTGTGTGTGTGCCTTGCCTGTATGTGTGTGAGTATCTGTGTGTATATATGTGTGTGTGTGTATTTATGTGTGTGCCTTACCTGTGTGTGGGTGTGTGTGTATTCCTGTATATGTGTGTGTGTGTTTTCTTATATATGGAGATGATACATTTCTGTATAGAGATAGATATAAGAATTGTCTAAACAGAAATGGTTGAAAAAGAGAACAGACCATTTAAAGAGACTTGTATAGAACACACAGCTCACACACATAACGAATGCTCTTACTAACTGCTGCTGGTCCAAATAGCATCGCTGCTGTGCCCTTTCCACTCTGTATTCTAGTGCCAGCTTTCTCCTGATACAATGTAACAGTTCCAGTGTCCGTGTCCAATGTACCATCCCTCCTGCAGGGGTATATCCACTGTACGCTCTCCCAGTACTGGTGCTACATGATAGGGCGGGAGTGCTCATAGGGGGTGTGACCAGGAGCAATGCACACAATTCAGCCAATGAAAGCCCATGTATCACGGGCCACACTGCCCGCTTTCTCAAGGGATTTATATAGGCATTTGCATCATCTTGTGAGTCCCTTGGGTTGTACAGACGTCTCTGGCATGCAGAGAGTTAAAGTGTACCTGTCACATTAAAATCAATTTAGTTAATGTTCCATATGTTGTTGTAGCCATTTTTTGTAATATAAATATGTTTTGAGAAATTAACCTTTTTTTTGTGGGTGGCACATTCTGGCATTTTATGCTAATGAGTGTCAGATCTGGGTCAGTATTAACACATATTGCACTATGAACGAATCTACGTTCTAATAGCACAGCGAGGGGTAAGCTTGGTCTAGAACAGGACTAATTAGCATACAGTGCCATGCAGTGCCACCAATACAAAAGTTAATATTGCAAAAATGACTTCCATCAATATTGCTAGCGCAGCATTCGGAGCGTTTTTAATTCTCCTTAAAACAAATGAAACTTGCATCAGGGAGACAGGTTCACTTTAAAGATAACAATTTTCCAAACATTTAGCAAATGCAAAGTGCGGATTGTAAAAGTGTCACAGAGTGAGGCTGGTAAATTGATATGATCTGTGTATTTATACGAAACGTTTTGGGATGTTGTAAAGGGAGCGTATGGTAGTTTTTATGGGGAGGTGAACAGGAGTTGAGATGAGGAAATATCACATCTGGTATTAGCCGTTCAGAACATTAACGTCATATATGTCATACTAGTTGAACAGCCCGTTACACGGGCCACAGTGCCTCAGGCAGCCGGTCGCGGGGCAGTCACACGCAGTGGAGACTGCCCGCGCCTCGGCTGATACAGAGCCTCTGGCAGCCGGTCGCGGGGCAGTCACACGCAGTGGAGACTGCCCGCGCCTCGGCTGATACAGAGCTGGACGCTCCTTCGGAGCGCCGAGCTCTGTATCAGCCGCGGCGCGAGCAGTCTCCACTGCGTGTGACTGCCGCACGCGCAGAAGTGTCTACTGCACATGTCGGGCGTTACACACAACTTGGCGAATTATTATATGTCATATTAGAGAGTCACTGAATAGAATTCCATATATCACATTCGCTCTATACATGTTTACTATCCACAGGTAACTGCTGTCTAACTGATGTCCGCTTGTGTGTATATTCCAGTGTTAGGTTATCTCATTTTTCTTATCTATATTACAGTTTAATATTATCTCACTTATGTATATTCCAGTGTACATGTGACTGTGTTTCAGTGTGTGTGTGTAGGTGTGTCTCAGTGTACATGTCAGTGTGTGTATCTCAGTGCACCTGTCAGTGTGTGTATCTCAGTGCACATGTCAATGTGTGTATATCAGTGTACATGTATGTGTGTGTGTGTGTGTGTATCGCAGTGTACATGTGAGTGTGTGTATCTCAGTGTATGCATGTGTGTATCACAATGTGAGTGTGTGTATCTCAGTGTACATGTGAGTGTGTGTGTATCTCAGTGTGTGTATCACAATGTGTGTGTATCTCAGTGTGTGTGTCTGTATCACAATGTGTGTGAGTGTGTGTATCTCAGTGGGTGTGTGTATCACAATGTGTGTGTGTGTATCACAATGTGTGTGTGTATGTATCTCAGTGTACATGTGAGTGTGTGTATCTCAGTGCGTGCGTGTATCCCACAGTACATGTGAGTGTGTGTGTGTCTGTCTCAGTGTCTGTGTGTGCATCTCAGTGTACATGTCAATGTTTGTATCTGTGTGTGTGTGTGTGCATGTTTGTGTGTCTCAGTGTTTGAGTGTGTTAATGTGTGTATGTGTGTAAATATTATTACTGACACTGCTTTTTGACTTCTGCTGTAATACTCTGTTTTACTGACACTTTCTTTTACGGATACTGTGTTTTACTGACACTGTTTTACTGACACTGTTTTACTGACACTGTTTTATTGCCACTCTGTTTTACTGACACTGTTTTACTGACACTGTTTTATTGCCACTTTGTTTTACTGGCCCTCTGTTTTACTAATGCTGTTTTAATGACACTCTGTTTACTGACACTATGTTTTACTAATGCTGTTTTACTGACACTCTGTTTTACTGACACTATGTTTTACTAATGCTGTTTTACTGACACTCTGTTTTACTAATGTTGTTTTACTGACCCTCTGTTCTACTGACACTGTTTTACTAATGCTGTTTTATTGCCCCTCTGTTTTACTGACACTGTTTTACTGACACTGTTTTACTAATGCTGTTTTACTGACACTCTGTTTTACTGACCCTTTGTGTCACTAACGATCCCTCTTGTTTTTCTGCCCCTCACACTTTGCTAAGGACAGGCCATCCCGAGGTGAGACAAGAACCTGTTCATATAATGTAAAACAGACAGGAATGGGGGGTCACATCCAGATATTACTGGCTAATGTGATATTAATGTAATTATGTAACAATGCTAATTAATACAGCACTGAACATAGAAGAATCGCAGCACAGCGAGTCTCTGACCCACAGAGCTTACAGTCTATCTCCTAGTGTCTGTGACACCAAAAGTAAAATGACTCGTCTGAGTTAACAAGCAACAGGCAGGGGAATAGGACCAGGGGTCGTATCCAACTGCACCATGCGGGGAGGGGGGGTAAAAATTCCCCAAATTCTCTTTGATTTAATGGGCTTTTGAATACCTTTAAAGGATAGTAACACTTAATATATAGTAACATTTATATTGCAAGGATACTCCCACTCCTGACAAGTGTTTTATTCAAAAGATATTGCAGTTTAAACTTGAATTTTTTAGGTGCAGTATCACAGTGGCCTGAAATTGTACAGTGGAGCTGTTGTTACACCCTCCTGTGGGCAGCTCTGGTCAGTTGACCACAAATTTCCATAGGATGGCGTAGCAACAGTGCCACTGTACAATATCAGGTCACTGTGATACTGCACCTAAACAATTCAAGCTTGATCTGCAATAACTTTTGAATAAAGCACCTGCCAGCAGTGGGAGTACCCTTGTTGTACTCAGGGGGATAAACCTTTCAATATAAATGTTACTATATATTAAGTGTTACTGTCCCTTTAATGGGATAAATAGATTTCTGTAACTGTCCATGTCATTCTGACCCCAGTGACTGACCTTCTGCTCTTTGCCCATCAGATGCATCAGTCCAGCCCTGGCGGACAGTCGTCCTGCAGCAGTGAACCTTCACCTCTTGGCAACGCCAACAACCCTGACAGTGGAATAGACATGAACCTGCACAGCGATGGGGGCCTGGGGGATTTGTTTGGCTTGGAGGAGGCCAGCCCAGTGGTGGACTCCACTGTGTCGTCGGGCAGCGCAGCGGTCGGCCTGCACCTCAGGAAACATGGCGGCGGCACCGTGCAGAGACTGGAACAGCTCAAGAAAGAGAAGCTAAAAACCATGAAGGAATCGTGCTCGTTCACGAACCCGGCTCCACCTGCCAGGAACACCAAGTTCCCGACCATCCCAGGAAACGGTAAGGGGCGTTCTTACAACAGACGGTTCTCCAGCTGATTCTGCAGACACGGAAGCTGATGCACTAAGGAAAAGTGAAGCTGTTCTGAACAAGCCAACTGCTCCTTAGTGATCAAGTTAAAGGGATAACAATGTATCTTTAAAGGAGCAGTAAACTTTTTTTATGAAAAAATATATATTGTAGGGATTTTCCTATTGAGTAAAATAAGGGTACTCCCACTGCCGAGAGATTTATATTTCCAGAGTTATTACAGTTTAAACCCATGTTTTTTTACATTAGCAGTGCTCTCTAGGTGTCAAATTCTAATTAGATTTCCTGTTAGATTCTAATGGAGAGAAAAGTCAGAGACATACAGTTCTCCACAGAATGTGATAGAAGCAGCTGAGTCACTTCCTGTCAGAACTATCAGGAAGTAAACACAGTAAATTCACTTCCTGTCAGTTAGACCTATCAGGAAGTAAACGCAGTAAATTCACTTCCTGTCAGTTAGAACTATCAGGAAGTAATCACAATAAATTCACTTCCTGTCAGTTAGAACTATCAGGAAGTAAACACACTAAATTCACTTCCTGTCAGTTAGAACTATCAGGAAGTAAACACAGTAAATTCACTTCCTGTCAGTTAGAACTATCAGGAAGTAAACACAGTAAATTCACTTCCTGTCAGTTAGAACTACCAGGAAGTAAACACAGTAAATTCACTTTCTGTCAGTTAGAACTATCAGGAAGTAAACACACAGTAAATTCACTTCCTGTCAGATAGAACTATCAGGAAGTAAACACACAGTAAATTCACTTCCTGCCAGTTAGAACTATCAGGAAGTAAACACAGTAAATTCACTTCCTGTCAGTTAGATCTATCAGGAAGTAAACACAGTAAATTCACTTCCTGTCAGTTAGAACCATCAGGAAGTAAATGCAGTAAATTCACTTCCTGTCAGATCTATCAGGAAGTAATCACAATAAATTCACTTCCTGTCAGTTAGAACTATCAGGAAGTAAACACAGTAAATTCACTTCCTGTCAGATCTATCAGGAAGTAAACACAGTAAATTCACTTCCTGTCAGTTAGAACCATCAGGAAGTAAATGCAGTAAATTCACTTCCTGTCAGATCTATCAGGAAGTAATCACAATAAATTCACTTCCTGTCAGTTAGAACTATCAGGAAGTAAACGCAGTAAATTCACTTCCTGTCAGTTAGAACAATCAGGAAGTAAACACAGTAAATTCACTTCCTGTCAGTTAGACCTATCAGGAAGTAAACACAATAAATTCACTTCCTGTCAGTTAGAACTATCAGGAAGTAAACACAGTAAATTCACTTCCTGGTTATTTAAACTGCTATAAATTTTAAATAAAACATCTGACAGCGATGAGAGTGGCCTTGTTTTATTCAGCAGGAAATGCTCTGTAAAATATGTGTTTTCATAAAAAAAAGTTTACTGCTCCTTTAAAATTAGTTGCCCGAGTCTTCTGTATAGTAAAAGGAACATATTGCGCTGTGTCTAAGCGCTTACTTCTTTGTAGTTCAAAAGTTGTGAAGCACTGAAGATTCCCCGCCCCTTTGTGGCCGCCTCCCACCGAATCTGAGATCAGCTGCAACTCAATGGCTGCAGTGACGGACAATCTTCAGTAAGTAATTATAAGGGAAGCCCTGTCCTCCTTCATCAAGGGAATAAGGATTTCCTTATACTTACTGACGTCTGTCCCTCGCTGCAGCCGTTGAGTCGCACGACCTGATCTCAGATTCCATGGGAGGTGGCTAGAAAGGGGCGGGGGATCTTCAGTGCTTCATAACTTTTGAACTACAAAGAAGTAAGAGCTTACACATAGCACAATATGTTCCTTTTACTATACAGAAGACTCGGGCAACTAATTTTAAAGAGACATCACTATCCCTTTAACAATATATAAATAATTAAGATGTAAAAAAGATATGTTGTAGGGTTTATCCTCCTGAGTAAAACAACAATACTCCCACTGCTGAAAGGTGTTTGAAGGTGTTTGAATCAAAGGTTATTGCAGCTCAAACTTGATTTTTTTAGGCGCAGTATCACAGTGGCCTGAACTGTTACAGTGGCGCTGTTGCTACACCGTTCTGTGTAGGTTTATGGTAGATTGACCAGAGCTGTCCATAGGATGGTGTAACAGCTCCACTGTACAGTTTCAGGCCACCATGATACAGCACCTAAAAAATTCAAGTTCGAGCTGTAATAAGCTTAGATTAAAACACCTTTCACTGTCGTCCAATACAGGTCACTGGTACCATGGGATGTGTAGTCCCCTTTAATAGGCAGGAACAATTATGCAAATAATCTGCAAGGGGCGGAGCCTCCCCTCTTACTTAAGCCACCTTCTGGCCAGAGCCACTCATATTGATTTGTTCCTGGTGTGCTTGCACACCAGGCAGAGAACAGCTATGCTTCTTAGAGTTTTATTATTTTTTCTTCAAATATGGAATACCACCATTAGGAGGGTGACCATGGCTGTGAATGCCCTCACCCGAAGTGGCTAGTGCAGCTTCCAGGGATTTCTGTGGACCTATACCTGAAGAGGGGACAGCTTGTGTTAAGCAGCTCCCCTGTTGGGGAATTTACCTCTGGTTCTTTCCCTACCTATCATGGTCACCTGAAGACAGAAGTCAGCGAGAAAGGTGAGTCACCCATTGAGTGCTGAAGGTCCACTTGTCCCCACAGTGTCCCTTTGCCGGGCTTGTATTTGGGAGTTTGTAATTCACTCCAGCACTCATAGGGTGTTTTTATTGCATTATCTCTAAAAAGTTTATGCAATTTCTGTGTTATTCTCTGAGTTTTGGAGCATTGGGTATTCATTTATTTATGATTCTCATGTGTTTCATGCTTGTTTGGGCACTTTTTAATGTTTTACTGAACTTTATTAAAAATTGTGTACTGCGCCTTTAAGCGCAGCGTTCCCGCTCAAACGCATGGCTCCTTTACTCTCTATGGGAAATCACAGTGTGGGACATATCTCTGGAACCGCTTGTCACAGCAACTTCAGAGAGGGCTCATTTTAATGCTAGGCTCCTGCTCTATCATCCGGTTGGTGTTTTATTAATATTGGGGGTTCAGGGGGGCTTCGGGCACTGTTTAGGTACTTGTATTGGGAAAGACTACATTTCCCATGAGCGCTTGCTTCGCGCCCGTTTTTGATTGGCAGCCATGACGGCAGCCATTTTATTGCACTTTTCCTATGCGAGTACACTACGCAGGGACCGAGCCTTCTCTCTCCTCAACAGATTAACCCTTCGCTGGCCAGATAAGTCCGTTTTTAGACATTTTTCTGGGGTGAAACTTTAATCTTTAACACCTTTCTGGGTGATAGTGTTCTTGGTGGGGTATATTGACGCTGTGAGCATGTCTACTTCACTGGAGCTGGGGGCTAGACCCAAGACTAAGGAGGATGGGGGGTCCGCTACCCCCATGGCGTTTTGCTCCTCTTGCCACATTGGGCTGGATAGCGATAATGTGGGGGATCTATGCCCTGTTTGTACTTGTCAAAATAGCAACCCTGGGCCTTCCAGCCATGCTATTGAGCCATCTTGGGTGAGGGAGTTCAAAGCTGCCACTAGGGATCTCAGATCCACGCTTCAACTCTTTCCCTCTCAGGTACAGGGGGCTCTCCAGGTTTGGCAGACCCCCTCTACTATCAGGACCTCCCTGCCTAAGCCACAGGGAGCTCCTGATATCACTGATTCTTCTGAAGAAGAACTTTTACAGGATTCTGATGCTGAGG
Organism: Rhinophrynus dorsalis; assembly: GCA_037306005.1. Taxonomy (NCBI): domain Eukaryota; kingdom Metazoa; phylum Chordata; class Amphibia; order Anura; family Rhinophrynidae; genus Rhinophrynus; species Rhinophrynus dorsalis. The sequence continues at coordinate 252,392,372 of CM074725.1, forward strand.
AACGTACTGTTATTGAATCTAACAGGTCCATTGGGGACCCCTATGAGTGTGACCCTGAAGTTTCGGCTGAGGGTCTGATCAGAGCGGTTCTAAATACGCTCAACCTTCCTCTGACTCAGGAATCCACTTATGATCCTACTGATGTTTTTCAGAAAAAGCCATCTAAACCAGTTGTTTGTTTTCCAACTAACCCTACTCTTGCCCGTCTGGTCTCTGAGGCATGGAGGAATCCAGATAGATCTTCCTCTGTCTCCAAAAAGTTTGCCAAGCTTTACCCTTTTCCTGAGGCGGAGTTGGCAAAATGGGTTCATCCTCCCAAAGTGGATGCTCCCGTGTCTAGACTATCCAAATCTACTGCTTTGGCTGTCTCAGATGCCTCTGCCTTGCAGGACTGGACGGATAAGAAATTAGAGCTCTCTCTTAAGTCTATTTTTGCTTCTATTGGCACTGCCATGCGCCCCACCTTTGCTGTGGCATGGGTTAATAGAGCTATTGCAGCCTGGACTGAACGACTGACTGAAGCGGTTCGCCAGGATGCGCCTGTGTCTGAACAGTTGCAGCTTCTTGCTAATATCACTGAAGCTCAGAACTATATTGCTGACGCTGCCTTTGATGCTGTGCGCATGATGGCGAGGGCCTCCACTTCTTCTGTGGTGGCCAGACGCGCTCTTTGGCTGAAAATTTGGTTTGCTGATACAGCCTCTAAGAAAGCTTTGCTTTCTTTGCCCTTTCAGGGAAATTTGCTTTTTGGGTCTGAACTCAAAGAAATGATCAGTGAGGCTACTGGAGGTAAAAGTACTCTTCTACCCTCAGTCTTTAAGAAAAAGTTTCCAGCCAAACGCAATCGGTCCTTTCGTTCCTTTCAGACTGAGACACGTTCCTCGGCCCAAACGGGTCCTCCCACTACGCGCTCCTCCTCCAAGCCCAAACAGTCCTGGAAGCCCAAAGTTGCCCCCAAGGCCAAGACCTCCAAGACTGCTTCGGCATGACTCGCCGAACCCGGGTCCGCATCCGGCTGTAGGCGGTCGTCTCCGCATCTTTCGCCGGATTTGGGAGGAGTCAGTGGCGGACCCATGGGTTCTTCAGGTGGTGTCAGAGGGATTCAGGATCCCTTTCTCTTCCCTTCCTCCTTTTCGGTTCCATTTTACTCGTCCTTCTCAGGAACCCACAAAATGGCGTCTGTTAGACGACGCTATTCAGGATCTCTTGGACAAAGAGGTTCTGGAGGCGGTTCCTCAGGGGGACACAGGTTCAGGATATTTCTCCAACCTGTTTGTGGTAGCCAAAAGGGACGGAGGAGCCCGTCCTATCTTGGATCTCAAAGATCTCAATGCTTATGTGGTGACTTCCCACTTCCGCCAGGAATCCCTGCGTTCTGTGATTGCAGCAATGTCTCCAGGGGAGTTTCTTGCCTCCCTGGACCTTCAGGATGCTTATCTTCACATCCCTATTCGTCCAGAGAGCAGGCGGTATCTCAGGATTGCCTGTCACAGGGGACACTTTCAGTTTGCAGCGCTCCCCTTTGGGCTGACTTCAGCCCCTCAGGTCTTCCAGAGGGTGTTGGGCTCATTGATAGCGGTGCTCCATCAGGATGGGATCAGAGTGACCCCCTACATGGACGTTCTCCTTCTGAAGGCCTCCTCAGCGGAGCTTCTCCTTCAGCAATTACAGATGTGCATGCACACCCTGAACCGTCATGGCTGGATCCTGAATCTGGACAAGTCGGACTTGTTTCCATCTCAGAGGCTTCTGTTCCTGGGTCTCCTGTTCGACACTCGCCAATGCATGGTGTTTCTTCCAGAGGACGTGGCTCACCAGATAGCTGTCTGAGTGGCTGGACTTCTGGACCTGGACGTGTTTCCAGTTCCGAATTTGTCGTCCTTAGTGGGGAAGTTCATTTCCACAATCGAAGCAGTACCATTTGCCATGGCCCACTCCAGGGATCTTCAGAGATTCGCGATCCAGACGTGCGAGAATCATCCAGATCATCAACATCTGTCTGTTTCTCTTCCTCCTCATGTCGAGTCGAGTCTGCACTGGTGGTTAGATCTCTCTCATCTCCTGAAAGGGAAATCCTTTCTAGTTCCTCCTTGGACCACAGTCACTACGGATGCCAGCCTTCGGGGCTGGGGTGCAGTCTGGGGTCGCTTCAGTGCTCAGGGGAAATGGGGTCTGAAGGAATCCATGCTCTCCATCAATGTTCTGGAACTTCGAGCTGTCCGGCTGGCCCTGAGGCACTGGGAGTCTCAATTGACCGGTCTTCCAGTCAGAGTGGAGTCAGACAACGCCACGGCTGTGGCTTACATCAACAGGCAAGGCGGCACAAGAAGCGGTTCCGCCTGGTGGGAGGTCAAGGATATTTTGTCTTGGGCAGAAGATCACGTGCCTGTCATCTCTGCGGTTCATTTTCCAGGCGTGGACAACGTCATGGCAGACTTCCTCAGTCGTCATACCGTCGACAGCGGAGAATGGGCTCTGCACCCAGAGGTGTTTCACATGCTCACTCAACGGTGGGGAATGCCTGTGGTGGATCTGACGGCTGCCAGACACAACAGGAAGGTTCCGGTGTTTTGCTCCCGGCTGAGGGACTCCCTTGCTCTAGCAGTGGATGCCTTGTCGATCCCTTGGGACTTCTCCCTGGCTTACATCTTCCCTCCTCTTCCTCTATTGATCAGAGTCATTCAGAAGTTGAAGAGAGAACGTTGTCCTGTCTTCCTGATTGCTCCAAACTGGCCTCGCCAGTCCTGGTTTCCGGAATTGATGGCCATGTCTGTGAAGGATCCAATCCCACTTCCTGCCCGTCCGGACCTGCTTCTCCAGGAGTATCTGTGGAAAGAGGATGTTCACTCTCTCCGTTTGATGGCATGGCGGTTGAATCCTCGATTCTAGCTAAGAAAGGCTTTTCTCCTTCTGTGGTATCGACGATGCTCAGTGCTCGTAAGCCTGTGTCTTCCAAGATCTATCATCGCATATGGTCAACTTTCGTGACATGGTGCTCTGACAAGGATTTGCCTCTTGACTTCCATCTTCCCACTGTCCTGGCATTCTTGCAGGACGGTGTGGATAAGGGGCTCAGTCTGAGTTCCCTCAAAGTTCAGACTTCTGCCTTGTCTGTGTTTTTCCAGGAAAGGATTGCTATCCTTCCTGATGTGAAAGTTTTCTTCCAAGGTGTGACTCATGTTCGACCTGCCTTCAAGAGTCCTGCTCCCCAGTGGGACCTCAACTTGGTGCTGGGAGTTCTCCAGCGACCACCGTTTGAATCCTTGGCTTCCATTCCATTACGTCTCTTGACTTGGAAGATGGCCTTCCTTTTGGCTATTGTTTCAGTTCGCCGGGTAGCAGAGTTACAAGCTCTGTCTTGTAAACCTCCTTACCTGGTGTTCCACAAGGATAAGGCTGTGCTTCGCACTACCAAGGAATTCTTACCAAAGGTTGTGTCCGAATTTCACATCAATCAAGAGATTGTGGTTCCCTCTTTCTGCCCTAATCCTTCATCTGACAAGGAACGGGATCTCCATTTGTTGGATGTGGTGCGTTGCCTCAAGTTTTATGTTCATCGCACCGAGTCTCTCAGGAAGTCTGACGCTCTATTCGTCATTCCTGAGGGGCCTAGGGCAGGGAGACCGGCCTCCAAAGTTACCATTGCTTCTTGGATTAAGGCTACCATCCGTGAAGCCTATAAGTTGAGGAATAAGCATGTTCCCTTCCGGGTAACTGCCCATTCCACCAGATCTATTGGGGCCTCTTGGGCCTACAAGAATCAAGCTTCTGCTGATCAACTGTGCAGAGCGGCCACTTGGTCCTCTGTGCACACATTTTCTAAGCACTATCGAGTTGATGTACTGGCTTCGGCTGATGCCAGTTTTGGAAGGAAGGTCCTGGAGGCAGTCTTGCCTGTGTAGGTCTTCCGCTCTGTGATCCTTAGTGCTTCTTTACTGTTGAGCCCTGTTGGCTCTAGTTCCGTGTGCTGTGCTAGTTCAAGGTTTGTTTCCTTGGTTGGTGTCCGTTGACACTTACAGTTTGGGCTGGGTTTCAACTGGTTATCAGTTCTAGTGACTTGGGCCTCGCGCCTGGTCCTTGCCTTACTTCCCGCCTCTGGATCAGCTCAATGTTTGTACATCCCATGGTACCAGTGACCTGTATTGGACGACAGTGAAAATAGGATTTTAGTCTTACCTGTTAAATCCTTTTCACTTAGTCCATACAGGTCACTGGTCTCCCACCCTGTCAAGGGACCAGTCTTGGCTCTCCTGTGGCATTCAGTGGGAGACCGTTAGGGCATGCTCACAGGAGTCTTTCTTTTTGCTTACCTGAGGTCAGTTCTTGGGGTCTCAAATCAATATGAGTGGCTCTGGCCAGAAGGTGGCTTAAGTAAGAGGGGAGGCTCCGCCCCTTGCAGATTATTTGCATAATTGTTCCTGCCTATTAAAGGGGACTACACATCCCATGGTACCAGTGACCTGTATGGACTAAGTGAAAAGGATTTAACAGGTAAGACTAAAATCCTATTTTCAGCAGCGAGAAGCCTTTGTTTTTCTCAGGGGAATAAACGTTACAATATATTTTTTTTTTTACATGTCAAGCATTACTATCCCTTTAGAATGACTTTTAATTTTGAGAAGCTTCCTAATAATATTACCCCCCATACCATATATTATGGCCAGAAAATCGTAATGGCCCTTGTGAATTTTACTTTGATTCTTAGTTCTAGTGATAACATCTAAATCCAGTACAGGAGGTGGACATGACAGTTCCCAGCAGGATCACAAGACCTGAAACTGCTCCCTGCACTTGGTAATCGTAGCCCTTTAACAATATGGGCACCAGAGGGGTTCACAATGCATCGCAAAGCAATCCGTTGCATACCGCTATGGCATTGAAAGGGTTAGGGACCAGAGAGGCGTGCAATCCATTGGTACTTAAAGGGATAGTAATACTTCAAATTTAAAAAAAAATATATGTTGTAGGGTTTTTCCCCCTGAGTAAAACAAGGGTACTCCCACTGCTGAAAGATATTTTATTGAAAAATTATAACAGCCCAAACTTGAATTTTTTAGGTGCAATATCACAGTGGCCTGAAAATTTACAGTGGTGCTGTTGCTAAATCATCCTATGGAGATTTATGGTCTACAGACCAGAGTAGTCCATAGGATGGTGTAGCAACAGCGCCACTGTACATTTTCAGGCCACTGTGATACCGCACCTAAAAAAAATTCAAGTTTGAGCTGTTATAATTTTTTAATAAAATATCTCTCAGCAGTGGGAGTTCCCTTGTTTTACTCAGGGGGAAAAACTCTACAACATATTTTTTTACATTTTAAGTATTACTATCCCTTTAAAGGGTTAAGTGGGCTCATGCTTGCTTCAGGTTCGGAACTGTCATGTCCATCTCCTGAAAAAAGCCACATGGACAAAATTCAAAAGGGTCATTAGGATTTTTCTGGCTTTTGTAAGTAAAACGGTGGTTATTATTAGTAATCGTTACTTCTCTTGTAAATGTGTCTCTTAACCTCCCTGAATTCTAGAGCGTTCTCCAGTGCATTGCAAATCAACTCGCTGGAAACCTCGTCAGTATACTAGGGGTTAATACTGTAAATAACGTGCAATTGCTTTGCTTCATTCTTTCCTGTGTATAGTAGCCCGGGCGGAGGTGGGGGAGGAGGTGCATCTTATTGGTGCAAACAGAGATCTGTGCTCTTTTCACATAACAAGAGATTGCACATACATATAATTCTGTTTAAAAACCCCTGTGCCAGGTGTCAGATACATATTATGACATCATTTGTGTGCGCGGCTACAATAGTAATTTTGTGCAACAGTTTTTTTAAAATGGAACTGTCAGATAATAGCCAGTCACCATGCGTTCATTAAATGCATGGTGACTAGCTTGAAAATAGATATCTTACCGTAATAAAATACTTGTGTCTAGAGGAATCCGTCCCGTTTCGGAACTGACGGGCAGGTTAGTGCGGTCTGTGAGCCTGCACCGTCAGTCCCTTCCGGTGACCATATGGTGCAAAGCAGTCTACTCTATGGAGACCGGGACTGACGGCGCAGGCGCCCAGACAAGATGTCTGCACTCTAGCCTCAGTTCCGGTCTCCAAACGGGATGGATTCCTTTAGACATAATTATTTTTTTACAGTAAGACATCTTTTTTTGTAGCTAGTCTCCATACATTTAATGAACGCATGGCGACTGGCTATTATCTGAAAGTTCCGATTTAAGATTACTTTGTTTTTGTTTGTTTTTTGCCCTAATTCATCCTTTTAGTTATCATGGTACTGTGAGTCTATGTAAAAGATATATGTATAAAATGTCAGATTGCTGGGAAAATAGTCCCAAAAAAGTCACAATTACAGACTTCTTTTTAGTGATTAGTCTGTATAAAACTCCTGCGGACATCTTTATACATCCCGCCTAGCACAAACCGCACACAAGAACCCAGCTTTATGTGCCTTAAAATTTACTGGGTCTTATGTCTAAAAGAGCAAAGGAGTGGCAGCATTGATAGCACATAGACACACTGACAGTCACATACAGATAAATGCACTCACAGCCAAATTCTGGATGTTCCTATGGAAGATCAACAGGGTGGTCACCCCCTTCCAAGATACGATGTATCAAAAAAACGCTCTCTGGGATCAGCCAGATTCTTCAATGTGTTAAAAGACTTTATTGAATTATAAACCTTCAAACAGACAAAAGTCTAGGGAATCAAACAGTCTTGCGCGTTTCGCACCAGCAGTGCTTAATCATAGACTATGCTTAAGCATTAATGGTGCAGAACGCGTGATACTGTTTGATTGCCTAGCCCGGTGTCTGCTCCTCTGGCATTCAGAGGGTTAACCCGTTGAAAAATATGTCTGTTTCCAGAGTGCGTTTTTTTTTGCTGCATTGTGTCTTATGTACAAAGAAAGCAATTCTGGAGCAAACCAGTAGGAGATAAATAAACGTTGCCGTTGCTTTAAAGGGGATTTCAACCCCTCAAATGCTTAAAGGGATAGTAATGTTTCACAAAACAGCAGCTTCAATTAATCTTCATATTATTTGAGCCATAGAGAGTGTTACAGCAATACTGTCAGAGTTGTGGTTCAAGAGTAATTGAATGATAAAGTATCCCCCTCCTGCCCCTTTTACCTAGTGTAAGCCATCTCTTCTCAGATGTGGAATCCAGTCCATAGACCAGACAGATAACAGCAGGGGACAATCTTCTTCCTATGAGAACAATGAAAGCCCTGCCCCCCCTTGACAGGTTTTTCAGATTTTTCCCTTATCTTAATTGAAGATTGTCCCTCTCTGCAGTCTACCTGGGCACCTCCCTTCTGATCTGGCTGAGCAGTGTTACATCAGTAAAAGGGGCGGGAGGGGGATACTTTATCACTGAATTACTCTTGAACTATAACTCTGACAGTATTGCTATAACACTCTCCAAAGTCCAAATACTATGATGATTAATTAGAGCTGCTTTTATTATGAAACATTACTATCCCTTTAAGTAGTGTCTAACTATGTTGTGAAGGGATTTATTGGAGATATCTCACATTGAAGGGGGTAAAAGCCCCATTTAAACTGGTGGGATGCTTGGGAATTTTTATACGTTGCCTGTATTGCAGTCGGTTTGTCCCAGAATTGCTCTGTGTTTAAGTTTAACCCTTTCAGTGCCGGAGCAGTACGCATCGCATTGCAAAGCAATGCGTTGCGTATCCCTCCGGCACTCAAAGGGTTAACATGTCCCATCATTTCAGTGAACAAAAAGCACCAAAGACCGGTCTGCAAATCAGACGTCTGTTTATGGACATTTGAATATTTTCCTCTCCTCTGAGTTCTTGGTCTGTTGTGTAATGTGAGACTTCCGCCTTTGATAGAACTTTGTGTACTTCCTCTTCTAGGTCCTTTACTCGATAATATCGGTGTCCCAAGCAGCGTGGTTTCCAACACCAGAATTACAGAATTGTCTCTCAATGATGTCAACATAATGAACCAGTTGAACGAGCGTCGTGACAGCACCACCAGCACCCTTAGCTCCGCCTACACCAGCCGTAGGTCCTCCGGGATCTCCCCGTACTTCTCCAGCCGTCGTTCAAGTGAAGCCTCGCAATTTGGGGGACGGCTGAACAATGGCAGCTCAGCAGATTCCTATGACCCCATTTCCACTGACGCTTCAAGGAGGTCTAGTGATGCCAGCCAGCATAGCGGGTTACCCAGTCTACTCAACCTCACGCCTGCTCAGCAGTACAGATTAAAAGCAAAGTATGCAGCAGCAACTGGTGGGCCCCCACCCACTCCTCTTCCCAATATGGAGAGGATGAGTTTGAGGAACAAGATGTCACTGCTGGATGGACCAGACCTTGCTCTACCTCCTTTCCGTCAGCCTCCTGGCCCAAGAAGATGCAGTGACAGTGGCGGTAATGCAGCACTAACAATGTATCCACAACAGGTACCAGGGAACAGTTCCAGACGTGCCAGTGACCCAGTGAGACGGGTTGGGGGGTTAGATTCCCAAGTGCTTCCAAGGGTCCAGCGCTTCTACAGTATGAACAGTATGAATAATGTGCATCCGCCACCTATTATGGATAGAAGAAATGGAGGCCTTCAGCAGTACACCCGTTCCGATGGTAACCTCCACAGGCAGCTGTACTCCCCACGACCTCCCAGCATCAGCGAAAATGTCATAATGGAAGCCATAGCAGCTGATGTGGATGTCCCAGGTGGAGATGATGAACTTGTGCTACCAGATGATGTTGTTCAGTATATCCAGTCTCAGAATGGGGCCGTGCCTGAACAGAATCCACCTCCAGATTATAACTCAGCTCAGAATTTCCAAAGCAATATAAAACCATTCCACCAAAATGTGCCAGCCCAGTGTAGGATTCCTGGAGCTGACACAAGCAGGAACTTCCCAGTGCTGGCAGATTGCCTGGGTCCTACATCTAACATGCAGAAAAATAACATGCCAGTACAGTGGAATGAGGTCAGCTCGGGTACTGTTGATGTCATAAAAGACATGCCCAAGCAGCCATTTGCTCAAGGCAATTTAGCTGTCATGCAGCAAAAACAAAACTTTGGCCAGTATCAAAACTTCACCCAGGAGCCAGCACAGACAAACAACATGACTGCAGCACAACCCGACTTTACACAGAGAAACATCAGTGTCAATGGGCAGAGGTTTAACTGCATGCAACAAAGAATGCAGCAGATGAACCCTTGTCTAAATAGCAATTCGGATTTCAGCCCCCAGCAGAGGTATAACCAGCCTCAGCAAATGATGAGCCCACAAGCTGTTAGTGAAGGTCAGTGCCAGCTCTCCCCATCTTGTAGTAACCTGGTGGAGAGACCACCTGGACTTCACATAAACCCTCCACAAAGTAACTCAATGAATAATCAGCACATGACGCTCAACCGAGAGGTTCAGCATAACATACCCGCCCAGTACTCCTCAAATAACTTCTGTATGAACCGAGATGGACTACAGCCACCAAACACCTGCACAGCCCAGGGTCAACAGAACATGATGGACCCTCAACAGAATGGACAGTTGTTCAGTCACGCGATGATTCAGCCAAGACCTCCAGTGGCCCCACATCCCCCTAACAGACCCAGGAATATACACCCAGGGCTTCAGCCCAGCTACTTGAGGAGTCCACACTCCATGAATGAGCTGAGTCCAAACCAGCAAACAGCAGAGGCAACTCCAAAAAGAACCAGTGATGACACAGAGCCGACTTCATGCTTGAATACTAAAGATAATGGTTTGCTCTATTATTCTGGCCAAATACACATGTACGAGCAAAATGGGAATTTCAGTGCTGGCATAGACTGTACTCCAAGACAGCTTCCCACAATGCCATCTCCAGGAGTCAATCAGGTAACAAGCACTGTGGACTCACATGTCTTGGAACAGCCCCCTGCTATAGACTTTGATGCCATGATGGATGATGGGGATCATTCCAGCCTCATGTCAGGAACCCTGAGCCCTGGACTACTACAAAGTCTCTCGCAGAACTCCTCTTGTCTTACTACTCCAAGGAACTCTTTGACACTGCCCTCTATCCCAGCTGGGATAAGCAACATGGCGATAGGTGACATGAGCTCTATGCTCACCACATTAGCAGAAGAGAACAAGTTTCTTAACCTGATGTCTTAACAAGAAGCACAAATATAAGGAAGCATTACAAGTCCGTTCACTATGAATTCTAGAACTATGGGTTCTATGAATCTGCCTCTACAGTCAATAGGATTGTACTTAGGTGATGTTTCACAAGCATGGGAGATGCAGTCTTCAGGTCTATGAGGTCCTCAGTTGCATTGCTATAAATGCATTTCAGGCCTCTCAACACTTGAGCATATTAAAGGGAATAAAGCCTCAGTTGTTGTTCCGGCATGCTGACCCCCAGAAAATAAACATTGCAATATAAAGTAGTAATATACATGTACCTAGGAGATTTCGTTGTACTGTTTACACCTTTTCTTAACCATTGAAGTACCAGGGGGTGTGGAGCACTTTGAAAATCAATGAGTTACACACACACTGCTGATCCATAATGGGATACAAATAATCCTGTCTCAGTGTTTTAGTCATCATCTCCTCTCAGTGCTACCAGTTATTCCCGGTAAAGGGACCTTTATAACACTGAATGCCAGGCTAGTATCCGGTGCATTGAGGACCAATGCATTGGTTACCCCACTGTTTAACCCTTTGAGTGCCAGAGGGGTATACAATGCATTGCAAAGCACCCCTCTGGCACTCAAAGGGTTAATACTGATTTAAGATACGGTATGTGGTTTAGAGACAAAAACATAGGGCAGCACAAACTAAACACTGGTCCTGCAGATTCTTATTCCAATTGGGATGCCATGACAAGAGGAGGTGGGAATTACTTCTAATTTGTATTGTATAGCTGTTGGCGTATCAGAAGGAAGGAAAAGGCAAACAACATCTGTACACTAAAGATGGTGGTGCATATAGAAAGGAGATTGATTCTGCTCATGTCTATGCTGAAGCTGTTGGTCTGTCTAGAAGAGAAGTTAAAGGGGAACTGCCACCCGACACAATCTTTAGCTTCACTAAGTCCCCATCTGGAGACTAGCTGCTTAGTAGCGCTAGTCGCCAGAATAATTACCTTATTTAATAGATTTCTTCTCTCTTCCATGGGTGACAGGCAGGATGGAGCGCGGACATCTTGCCATTGTGACGTCCGCTCTCCTGCGCTGTCAGTCCCAGCCGGAGCCAAATGGCTCCTAGCAACTCCTCCTAGACCCGGCTGGGACTGACAGCTCAGGCGCGTGGACGTCACAATGGCAAGGCGTCCGCGCTCCGTCCTGCCTGTCTCCCATGGAAGAGAGGAGAAATCAAATACGGTAATTATTCTGGCGACTAGCGCTACTAAGCAGCTAGTCGCCAGTTGGGGACTTAGTAAAGGTAAAGATTGTGTCGGGTAGTAGTTCCGCTTTAAGGATGCACCTTATGTCTTCATGGAAGCTGCTGAAGTATCTAGAAGGACTATAGTGTGACACATATTGTTTCTGTATTGAAGCTGCTGGTTTACCTAATTGGGGAAATGGTCCTCATTTTGGGTACTGAACCTGATGTTGTATCTAGAAAGGTCCTCACAGCTGAACTGAAGCTGTTGGTATATTGAGAACAGGGATAGACCTTATTTCTACACTGAAAATGTTGGTGTATGTAGAAGGGAGATTGTCATTATTTTAACTTTTGGGCTATTTTTCTAACTCGAAGGGACGTGGTCCTTATTTCTTCAGTGGAGGTGTTGGTGTGTCTAGAAGTGTGATGGCCCTTAATTTTACACTGAAACTGTTTTGTAACTAGAAGGGACATAGGTCCCTTCTAGGTACAACACTCTGGGCACTCTGAATGTTCGGCACAGCTCATCTTCTCCTCCCACCTCCCTCCCAGCTGCCACAGGGACCGCGTTCATGCTTCCCTTCTGTGTGGTGTGAATGGCTTCTATCGTTACATCGAGCTCCAGTTAGCATTATACTGAGGTTGCAGTAGTAATATTACTGAGGTTGCAACCTCAGTATAATGCTAACCGGAGATTGATGTAAAGCTAGAAGCCATTGACACCACACTAGTATAATGCTAACCGGAGATTGATGTAAAGATAGAAGCCATTCATACCACGCTAGTATAATGTAACCGGAGATTGATGTAAAGATAGAAACCATTCATACCACACTAGTATAATGCTAACTGGAGACTGATGTAAAGATAGAAGCCATTCATACCACGCTAGTATAATGTAACCGGAGATAGATGTAGAGATAGAAGCCATTCATACCACACTAGTATAATGCTAACTGGAGATTGATGTAAAGATAGAAGCCATTCATACCACGCTAGTATAATGTAACCGGAGATAGATGTAAAGATAGAAGCCATTCATACCACACTAGTATAATGCTAACCGGAGATTGATGTAAAGATAGAAGCCATTCATACCACACTAGTATAATGTAACCGGAGATTGATGTGAAGATGGAAGCCATTCACACCACACTAATATAATGTAACCGGAGATAGATGTAAAGATAGAAACCATTCATACCACACTAGTATAATGTAACCGGAGATTGATGTGAAGATAGAAGCCATTCATACCACACTAGTATAATGTAACCGGAGATAGATGTAAAGATAGAAGCCATTCATACCACGCTAGTATAATGTAACCGGAGATAGATGTAAAGATAGAAGCCATTCACACCACACTAGTATAATGTAACCGGAGATTGATGTGAAGATAGAAGCCATTCATACCACACTAGTATAATGTAACCGGAGATTGATGTAAAGATGGAAGCCATTCACACCACGCTAGTATAATGCTAACCGGAGCTTGATATAACAATAGACGTAATTCACACCGAAGGGAAGCATGAACGCGCTCCCTGGGGCAGCTGGGAGGGAGGTGGGAGGAGAATTAGGAAGTCAAGAAGAGCTCTGCCGAAGATTCAGCGTCCTACTTTATGCTGACCGGCACAGCTTGAAGATGAAATATCTGTAAAAGTACTTAAATGAAAAGAAAAGACAAAAAAACATTTTCTAATAGTACTTTAATAACTAAACCTATGGTAAAAACTTTTTAAGAGGTGATTGTTCCCGTTTAACACTGAAGGTGCTGGTATATCTAGAAAGGAAATAGTATTTATCTCTTCAAAGAACTGCTGGCTTAGCTACAAGGGGGATACTCTCCAACTGCACATGAAGATGCTGGGGTATCAGTGAGATCATCTTCATCTCTGTGCTGAAGTTGCTGGGTTCTCTATACAGGAGACAGACCTCAGCTCTTCCCTGAAGTTCTCCATTCTAGAGACACCAGCAGCTACACTGTACAAGTGAGAAATGTTACTGAATCTAGAAGGCAGCACATTAGATATTACTCATGTCTACACATTTCCCAAGGGGTCAGCATTTCCGCTCCGGCACATGAACTGCTGCGGTAAGCAATAGTAAGTCAGTAGTTTCTGTTTAATGGCAGGTAGACCCTTTTTAGGCCACGAGAAAGCTGCTGTTTATCAGAAAACTGACACGTTCCAAATAATATTGGCTCAAAGCCTGTGAGTTGTTTACATCCCCAGTGTAAATACCCATAACATGGAGTCCGTCACCTCTTTTGTTACGAAAGAACAAAGTCAGGTTATTAATCTTCGGTAATTTGTCAGGCCACCCCAACAACCCATTGGGTGTGAGAGGGGTGTGCTCCGCAATGCTTTGCACATGCCTCTGACACTCAAATGGGTTAATAATTTATATTGCAAGCGTCAACTGAAAAGCCATGTTTCATGTTGTATTTGTTTGGTGTCTTGACATAAAGACGGCACCTTATCTTCATCTCCAACATTACAATCTTCCATGGTCTACAGTCCACCCTGCAGGGAAGTGAATTGGTCCATTCCAGCTTGCACACAGAGGCTGATGTACTAAGAAAATGATGCAATTCTGAAGCATACCAACTACACCATAGGGAACAAATAAATAATAATATCCACATGCTGTTTGATTTAAATGGAACTTTTACACCCTTGACTGTTAGAGAAATCTCCACTGCATTGCTGTGCAATGTGTTGTGACCTCTCTAGAATTCAAGGGATTAAAATTCTATTTAAATCATTGGGGATTTCTGTTTCCCCCTGGGATACACTTGGTGTGGCATAACAGGTCTCCTTTTATGTGACATGTTCGTGTTTAACCCCTTTCATTGCAACAAATTATTACCGGCCCTTTTAGCTGGTTAAAGGGAAATAATCGTGACATCTTTTTTAATGTGCTTATAATTATTCTGTAGCTTTGAGTAAAATAGTGTAGTGTTGTAACAAAGATGTTGTCTGCCCTCCTCACCTGATCCATCCTTTGGGTTAGGAAATGTTCCGTGTCCCGAGAAGGGTATCGATACTGATGTCAACAAAACATCTGAATTTGTTTCACCGGTTCTTTTTTTAAAGATCTAGGTGAAGTTACCTTTATTGAATCAACGTTTCAGCCACCAAAGGCCACATTAGTGGCTGAAAGCACTCTCTTAATGTTCAAATAACTGCCTGGCTGTCATTTCCATAAAACACTAACATGATACTTCAAAAGAAAGAAAGCACACACAGGACTTGATAGAGGTGAAGTTTGTACTGGTTTATTTCATCAACGTTTGGCCTCTAGACAGGCCTTTCTCAAGATGCCTTGAAGGCATCTTGAGAAAGGCTCGTGTAGAGGCCGAAACGTTGATGGAATAGACCAGCACAAACTTGTGTGTGAGAGAGAGAGTGAGAGAGAGGGAGAAAGGTAGGGACGCCTCGATCATTTCAGGGCATAAAATCCCCATTTAGATCAAAAGAAATTTGTATTTCTCTCCTATGATGCAGTCTGTTTAAAGGGATAGTAATACTTAAAATGTAAAAAAAAATATGTTGTAGAGTTTATCCCCCTGAGTAAAACAAGAGTACTCCCACTGCTGTAAGGTGTTTCATTCAAAAGTTATTAATTTTCAAAGTTGAATTTTTTAGGTGCAATATCACAGTGGCCTGAAATTGTACAGTGGCGCTGTTGCTACACCAACCTATGGAGATTTATGGTCAACTGACCAGAGCTGTCCATAGGATCGTGTAGCAACAGCGCCACTGTACAATTTCAGGCCACTGTGATATTGCACCTAAAAAATTCAACTTTGAAAATTAATAACTTTTGAATGAAACACCTTTCAGCAGTGGGAGTACCCTTGTTTTACTCAGGGGGATAAACCCTACAACATATTTTTTTTACATTTTAAGTATTACTATCCCTTTAAATGACCCAAAGTCTTCTTAGTACATAGCTGCCTAGTTTTAAAGGAACGGTAAACTTTTTTTTTTAATGAAACATATGTTATAGGACTTTCCTGCTCTGTAGTTCAAGAGCACTCCTACTGCTGAGAGATTTTTTTTTTTTTTTTTTTAAATTCAAACTTCCTTACACCGGTTTAACGGCAGTTTTCTATTCTGACCACCAGATGGCGGTCTCTCTACGGGGAGTTTCAGTTAAAGACTCACACCCTCCCTCAGCACGCATTATAAACACATTGCATTTCGGACACTAGGTGGAGCTGTTGATTAAGACAACTGTGCTGTACTTACTTTTGGATGAAGCATTTTCTAGCAGTGGGAGTTCGCTTGTTATACTAAGCACTAAAAAAAAGCTGTAGAAATATTTTTTCATAATGAAACTTTACTGCTCCTTTAACCATTTGAATGCCAGAGAGGGGTATGTATCTCATACGTTGCACGCTCTTCTGGCACTCAAAATTTTAACCCCTTGAATGGCAGAAAATGCTGCAGTACCGTGCTTCACAATGCTTTGGAGACGTCTCTTTCATTCAAGACAGAAGTGGACAGCTTGCAGCCCCCAGGCTGTTGTTGGACTACAAATCCCATCATCCACGTTTAAAGGGTCACAAATTGCCAACCCCTCCTGTTTAACCATTTGAGTGCTTTGCAATTCGTTGCGTAGCCCTCTGGCACACAAAGGGTTAAAGTGCTGCGGAATCTCCTCTGTGTTTGTTCCTTGTCTCCATGGTGCAGTGAGTGTTCTGTAACCATTTGGTCCTGTACATACTCTGTATAAACGTGGCATTAATGTAGGTAAACACTCTATGACATTTATATCTTAAGAGCATTTGTAGCATTTTTTACATTGTAAGAAGCGAGATGTTACGCCTAATGTGTACATACCCATTTTTGTATATTAAAAACATTCTTTTTGCAATCAGTTTTCTCAGTCTCCATTCTTTTACTAGAATATGTAAAAAAAAGAAATAATTTATGCAGATTTTTTTTTTTTTTTTGCATTTTACATACCTTCCAAGTTTCCTTCTTTAGCAGACACAGCCCCTCTCTGAGATCCAAATCTCCCCGCCCCTCTTTACACCCTCTTTTTAGGAGATCAGACTGTGTGGTGTGTACATGTATATGATATTGCTCCACAGCAATGAAACTCACATTAACCCCTTAAGGCCCAGCGGCCCTGGGAAGTTACCTCCCCTTAAGGACTGATTTGAAGTATGCAGACTCGCCGGCATGCGTGACCTGTTACGTGTTCTGGCGCACTGAGAGGGAGTCTGAGAGAGACCGTTCTGGTCTTGGAGCGGTCAATTTCACACCCTGTTTTTACTTACAGCAAGCACCCACCCCGGAGCGGTTTAAGTAAAAAATACATGACCTGCCAGGACCATAATAGAATTCAGGGCTCCTACGCGTGACCCTTTGAGGACCAGAGACGTGTGCAAAGCATCACGTTGCACACACCACTGCTCCTTGAAGGGTTAATCTTCAGTATATGTAGTCAACCCTTTGAATGCCAGAGGGGTGTGCAATGCGTTGCTTACCCCTCTAGCACTCCAAGGGTTAACAATTATCTCTGTGTAACTGAAATACTTTGGTCTCTAAATTATTTATTGAATGACATAAGAAGCTGTCCATAAGTCTTGACGTAACCTACCAATTCTTGGTAACGCCCCACCCACATCCCCGCCTCCAGCAACACCCCCTAAAACGAGCTTCCCTCTTTGGGGTTACCGCTTTACTCCCTGCAGCCACAATGACCCCCAGTTATACACAAGACACGGTATTACATTGCACACATATATGGGCAGTATGCACAAAGAAATGTGGTACAATTCCAGGCCAAGCCATCGGCACCTGTTATATATCTTATGTAATGTTTAATTGTACATCAACGTGTTTGTAACCCCATTCTATTGTACAGCGCTGTGGAAACGGTTTGTGCGTTATAAATAAATAATAATTATTATTATTTGCAATGGGTTGGAGAACTCTCTAGCAGTGGTGTAACAATACCAGTGACCGGGCCCATCACTCCGGGGGCCCTGCACCCCCCCCCCTGCCTGGCAGCCGCAACCACACAAGCTGAGGTCTGTGCCTTTTTCAGCACAGACCTCTAGCAGCTTCGCTCCCCCTTCAGCTCATTAGTAATGCAGATGATGACATCATCTCCCAGCACTCTGCATTACGGAAGAGAAGGCCGTGCTGGAGCTTCAGAGGTGTAGATGTCTGTGCAGATACAGACATCTCCTGCCAAGCCGCTGGACCACCAGGGAGGAAGGGGGGCAATATGGAGATGGGGGGCAATGTGGAGATGATGGGAAGCAATAATGTGGAGATGGGGGGAAATAATGCAGAGATGGGGTGCAACATAGAGATGATGGGGGCAATATGGAGATAATGGGGGACAATAATGTGGAGATGAGGGCAATATGGAGATGAGGTGCAATGTGGAGATGATGGGAGGCAATCATGTGGAGATGGCGTGCAATATGAAGATGATAAGGGGCAATAATGTGGAGATGGGGGAAATGATGCGTATATGGGGTGCAATATGGAGATGATGGGGGCAATAATGTGGAGATTATGGGGGTGAACGTGGAGATTGGGAGCATTGTGGAGGTCTCCAGTGGAGATGGCCAATGGGGGGGGCGCAATGTGGTTGGGGGGGTCCGTGGCAACTTTTGCACCAGGGCCCGGTGGATTCTCTGCTCTCTAGCATTCAAGGAATTAATGGAGGAATGCAAGAAATGTGCGCAATCGCCATTTACAGTGTACATTTGATGGCAAAATGATTAGCTACAAAATCTTACTCAATTGCACGTTTTTGCCAGTTAGAGAATGTTTGCTCGTTTTTAGAGAATGTCTTTCAAAAAGTGGGCACGGCTAAAATGTCAGCAATATATGAGAGGACTATGAATTGTGCCTAACTCAGCAAAGAAATCGGCACACAGTATCATACCTCTGGCTAAGTCTGCCATTACATTAGGAGCATGTGCTATTCAGTATCAAGGCGTTAATAGGTTTCTTGCATCAAAACATAAGCAATCACAAATAGAACCTGGAAACAGTGACCAGTGTCAAACAGCAGCAGCAAAAGCAAACAAAATCCTGTCTTGCATAAAAAGAGGTATTGAAGCAAGAGTGGATAATATAATTTTGCCATTGTACAAATCATTGGTAAGACCTCACCTTGAGTATGCAGTGCAGTTTTGGGCACCGGTTCTAAAAAACGATATACTAGAACTAGGGAGGGTACAGCGAAGAGCAACAAAATTAATTAAGGGAGTGGAGGATTTGACGTATGAGGAACAACTAGACAAACTTGGTTTATTTACTGTAGAGAAAAGATGACTAAGAGGAGACCTTATCACAATGTACAAGTATATGACAGGTCAATACAAGGATCTCTGCGGTGAGCTATTTATTCCAAGGCCTGATCATGTGACCAGGGGACACCCCTTGAGATTAGAGGAAAGGAGGTTTAGACTTCAGCAGAGGAAGGGTTTTTTTACAGTAAGGTCTGTTAAATTGTGGAATTCCTTGCCCAAGTATGTGGTTATGGTAGATACAATGGATACATTTAAGAGTATATTAGATACATTTCTTTCCAAAAGGAACATACAGAGTTATTCTGTTTATTAGTAAGCAAAACAGGAAGGTCTGATAAAGACTAATTTATTTGGTAACAGGAAAGCTATATAATTCTCATGTCTCTGGGTTATGAGGCAAAGGTTGAATCTGATGGACTTGTGTCTTTTTTCAACCTGATTTACTATGTTATGGCTTTTAAAAAATTGCAAATGCTCCAAGTTCTTTGCATTGCACCCTAAAAGTTCCATTTCAAACAAAGGGAATGTCCACTTGTACCCTATGGTGCAGTTGGTGTGCTCCTAACTTGCACCTTATTTTACTGATTGTGGCCATAATAGCTATAGGGGAAATCTCTGTTCCTTTCTCTGCAGTGCCATCTTTTGTTGGGAATCTACAGAGGGGACCAAACCAGCCCTTTATTTCTTGCAATCACCTGTCATTCCTGAAGGAGTTCCTGTGCTGCTGTCTCCTGACATTTGAGCCCTAACAGAAGTGGGCACTTGGAGCCGAACATTTTGTACACTTTTTAAATCCCTGTATGCCAGAGCTCTTGATCTATGAGCAGAGGCGTAACTAGAAGCCACCGGGCCCTGGGGCAGAAATTGCCATGGGCCCCCCTCAACCACATTGCCCACCCCATTGCCCCCAGTGTCCACATTTCCCCCCTTGCCTCCAATCTCCACATTGACCCCCCACCCCGTGTCCATCTCCTACCACCCTGGTGGCCTAGCGGCGTGGTAAGAGAGGTCTGTTCCTCCTTCGGCACACACCTCTATAGAGCTGGATCTCTCGTGCGGTTGTCAGTAATGCAGAGCACTAGGAGATGATGTCATTACTAGAGTGCCGTAGAAGGAGATCAGCTGATAGAGGTCTGTGCCACAGAAGGCACAGACCTACTTGCTGCGGGCGCCGGGCGAGGGGGTTGCAGTGGTCGGCCGGGGCCCCGGAGTGACGGGCTCTATTGTTACACCAGTGACTATGAGTGAGATTATATTCACAGTGCTAACGCCTTATGTGTAAGAAGTCGTTTAACTGAAAGTTTCTTAACCCTTTGAGTGCCAGAGTGGTACGGAAACACATTGCTTTGCAATGCGTTCTGTGCCACTCTGGCACTCAAAAGGTTAAATGATAAATACAGATTTGCATCAAGTATGTGCTTAAGTGTTGTAACTTTTTATTGCCCATTTAAGAAAACTCTACCTAAAGGACTTTATTCTCTATTTGCGAAAAAGCTTTTTCTATAGAGTAGAGTAGGGTTTTTTCCTATAGAGTCAAACAATGGCAACTCCCAGAGCCTGGAGAATATTGTTTCACAAGTTATTACAACTGTTTTCTGATAGGTTGAGTTCAAGATATTGTGCAGCTAGTTGGCAATGTTCCTATAGCCGTAGGAAGGATAAAATATGGATCATTATGAACCATAAATGATGAATTTCCCCAGTCGTATGCCGCCATTTATATAGTCAGAGGTTTTGTCCTCTGGTAAAGAATAAAAAATATAGGAAGGGTGAAAAAGCACAAAACAGACTATAGTGGAACCGAATAAATGTTTATTTATAAAACTCCACAAGTTTACACGGCGCTTTACAATTTAACCTTTTGAGTGCCAGAGGGGTATGCAACGCATTGCTTTGCAATACGTTGCGTACCCCTGTGGCACTCAGAGGGTTAAGGGTTTGGACAATACAGGGTGACAAGTACTTAGGAAAATGAAACACTGGAAATGTGGTCCCTGCCCGAAAGCTTACAATCTAAAGTGGGAAAGGGAGACATACAGAGAACATCAGAGGCATAACTAGATGCCACCGGGACCTGATGCAAAAGTTGCCATGTCCCCCCCGACATTGGCCCCCCCATTGGCAAACTGTCATGGTTCCCAGAGAAGTTCAAGTGTCAGTACGGTATAGTTAAATGTAATTTATTGAAAACCAAAAGGCAAGCAAAATATATACAATATATACAGCAGGAACAAGCAGATGGTTACAGGCCAGCGAGCTCTGCTATCAGGAATAGTAGGCTGCCGAGTCTGACCAATCTGCTGAAGACTAGGCCTAAGCCACCGGTAGTCTCTGCTGGAGCCCGGAGCAGGAACAGGAACACAGGATCTTGATCCATGTAGCGGGCGTACCGACTCAAGCCTGCAGTCAGTAGGTAGCGATATCTGACTCACGCCTGCAGTCAGAATGAAGCAAACCCTGATCAGTCAGAATGGGAAATAGATAGCTGACTCACGTGCAGTCAGTATGAGAGCTGGTCTACCAGAGCCCCAGGTCCGCACTAGGTTGGGTGTCTGCTAGGTACAAGGAACAAATGTAAAAGTAGTCAGACAGAGCCACAAGTCAGCACCAGAGGGGGTAGTCAGACAAGCCAGGTCATACACAGTTCAGGTAGTCAGAGCCACAGGTCTGCACCAGTTTGGGTGTCCACTATACGGATAGACAAAAGAATAGTCAGACAGAGCCACAGGTCAGCACCAGGTTGGATGGAAGACTAGCCAGGTCATACACAGAGCCCAAGGTAATAGAACTGCTATGAACAACAACGCAAGGGCAACTGAGTCAGGACTCAGTCTGCCTTTTAAACCCCTCCACAGGAAGTAGGTGGGCGGAGTAACTCAGAGGGAAGAAGTAGGTAGGAGGAGACTACAGGAAACAAACACATAAAACACAGGCCTGCTGCATGCTTGAAACCTCGTGCCTGTAGATGATGCTAAAACCAAGGTAAACTGTAACACAATCTGCACATCTCCTCCAATATCTCCACATCGCCTCCAATTTCTCCACATCGCCCATAATATCTCCACATTGCCCCCATAATCTCCACATTGCCCATAATATCTCCACAGTGCCCTCAATATCTTCACATTGCCCCCCAATATCTCCATATTACCCATTTCCTACCTCCCTGGTGGTCCAGCAGCATGGCACAGACCTCTATACTGCTGGAGCGGCCTTCTCTTCAGTAATGCAGAGCGCTGGGAAATGGCAGGTGATGCTCGTGTGATAAAGAGGTGATAACACGGAGATGACTGCTCCAGTTCCTATGTTACAACATAACGTCCAACATTTCAAATCGCCAAAGAGGTACACTTGTGCTTTGGGGGCGTGGCTGATGGGAGGGGCATTATTGAGAATTATTAGGTTATTTAATGATCTCCTAAACACAGGGACACCAGGGTGATACACTTATATATACATCACACAGTCTGATCTCCTAAACACAGGGACACCAGGGTGATACACTTATATACATACCATACAGTCTGATCTCCTAAACACAGGGACACCAGGGTGATACACTTATATACACACTACACAGTCTGATCTCCTAAACACAGGGACACCAGGGTGATACACTTATATACACATCACACAGTCTGATCTCCTAAACACAGGGACACCAGGGTGATACACTTATATATACACCGCACAGTCTGATCTCCTAAACACAGGGACACCAGAGTGATACAGTTATATACACACCACACAGCGTGATCTCCTAAACACAGGGACACCAGGGTGATACACTTCTATACACACCACACAGTCTGATCTCCTAAACACAGGGACACCAGGGTGATACACTTCTATACACCTCACAGTCTGATCTCCTACACACAGGGACACCAGGGTGATACACTTCTATACACATCACACAGTCTGATCTCCTAAACACAGGGACACCAGGGTGATACACTTATATACACTTATATACACACCACACATCAGGGTGATACAGTTATATACACACACCACACAGTCCGATCTCCTAAACACAGGGACTCCAGGGTGATACACTTCTATAAACACCACACAGTCTGATCTCCTAAACACAGGGACACCAGGGTGATACACTTATATACACACCGCACAGTCTGATCTCCTAAACAGAGGGACACCAGAGTGATACACTTATATACACACCACACAGTCTGATCTCCTACACACAGGGACACCAGGGTGATACACTTATATACACACCACACAGTCTGATCTCCTAAACACAGGGACACCAGGGTGATACACTTATATACACACCATACAGTCTGATCTCCGAAACGCAGGGACACCAGGGTGACACACTTCTATACACACCACACAGTCTGATCTCCTAAACACAGGGACACCAGGGTGATACACTTATATACACACACCACACAATCTGATCTCCTAAACAGGAACAACAGGGTGGGAACAACGGACAGAGGGACACTTTGGAGGTACGGACCCCTAATATCTCCTAAAGAGGAACACTTGGGAGGTATGGACCCCTAATATCCCCTAAAGAGGAACACTTGGGACGTATGGACCCCTAATATCCCCTAAAGAGTGATACTTGGGAGGTACGGGCCCCTAATATCTCCTAAAGAGGGACACTTGGGAGGTATGTTAATCTATGGAGCCTATGCACTAAGACATCCAAAGCTGGACAAATCTTGGTGCATAGACTCCATAGAATAATATAGGAATTGGAGAAGTAATATCACTGGAGAAGTCATCTACACTTTATCACTTCTTTATCACACCTTAGTGCATAACCTCCCTGGTACGATCGGCCTCCCTTTCATAGCTGAACTCAAACCAAGTTTTACAACAGGCATCTGGTATACAACAGACAGGACCGGAGCATAGGTAAAAGGGGAAACCATACCTCCCAACATTTCAAATAGCCAAAGAGGGACACTTTTTGTTGTAGGTAATGTTACTGGGGGTGTGGCTGGTGGACGGGGCATATACAAGAATTTTTAGGTGATTTCATGACCTATTGACCCCTATTTGTGTAACTCAACAAATGATTTATAGCAAGACCAAAATAGTTAATATATACACACTAATTTATAAACACATATACTGAAGTTCAAACAAATGTGATGCACATACATACACCGCATAGTCCGATCTTCTAAAAAGAGGGACACCAGGGTGGGAAAGAGGTACAGGGGGATTTGGGTCTCAAAGAGGGGCTGTCCCTCCTAAAGAGGGACACTTGGGAGGTATGGAATACCGTGTCAGCCGTACAAAAAGCAGGAGACTGACCGATTGGCTCTAAGATGCACCTTTCAATACCCTCTAGATCTCCTCTTCCAGTGTATGTAGAATCCTCTTTAGAATGAAGACACAGTCTGAACAGTCTGTGGGAGTCTCCGTATGGTGAAGGCATCAGATAAGCACATGGGTTTTATGTTTCTAAGGGTTGGATTGCATTACAGACCGTGAGGAGTTTTGCCAGCAAAACAGTCAGAAAAAGTTGGTGGTTTATTTTTAGCTTTTGTTTCCACATCTTGCTATTCCATTAGCGTTGAAATGTATACAAAATTTGGCAACTGAAGATTTATAGCCCAAAATAGTACTGCAAACAGACATTCCCTGTCACATTGTAGCAAGATGGCCTATGCAAGGTTCCCTTCCCAGACTCAACAGGACAGATGTGCAATCCCAGAAAAAAAGGCCTATTCTGTTGTAAATGGCCGATACCCCCCTTCCCATTGTTCCCATGTGCACTGAACCAACTTTCCCATAAGTCCACCTTTATCCCCAGTGTGCAGTGTGTTGCTGTGCAATGTGTTGTAATCTGTTTGGCATCAGGTGGGGTTAACTGTCTCAAAAAATAAACATACACTACCCTGCCACACCAGTAGCCTAACCTAGCCCACATGAACCCCTTCAAGTCCAGACTGGCTGTCAATGCATGGCGAGAACTGCATTAAAATGCATTCAAAACAAATCATCCATTATATATATAAGGCATACCTCCCAAGTGTCCCTCTTTAGGAAGGACAGACCTCTTTTTGACCCAAATCCCTCTGTCCCTCTTTCCCACCCTGATGTCCCTGTTATTAGGAAACCAGATTGTGTGGTGTGTATAGAAGTGTATCACCCCGGTGTCCCTGTGTTTAGGAGATGAGACTGTGCGGTGTGTATAGAAGTGTATCACCCTGGTGTCCCTGTGTTTAGGAGATCAGACTCTGCGGTGTGTATAGAAGTGTATCACCCTGGTGTCCCTGTGTTTAGGAGATCAGACTGTGTGGTGTGTATATAAGTGTATCACCCTGGTGTCCCTGTGTTTAGGAGATCAGACTGTGTGGTGTGTATATAAGTGTATCACCCTGGTGTCCCTGTGTTTAGGAGATCAGACTGTGTGGTGTGTATAGAAGTGTATCACCCTGGTGTCCCTGTGTTTAGGAGATCAGACTGTGTGGTGTGTATGGAAGTGTATCACCCTGGTGTCCCTGTGTTTAGGAGATCAGACTGTGTGGTGTGTATATAAGTGTATCACCCTGGTGTCCCTGTGTTTAGGAGATCAGACTGTGTGGTGTGTGTATCTAAGTGTATCACCCTGGTGTCCTGTGTTTAGGAGATCAGACTGTGTGGTGTGTATAGAAGTGTATCACCCTGGTGTCCCTGTGTTTAGGAGATCAGACTGTGTGATGTGTATATAAATGTATCACCCTGGTGTCCCTGTTTGTAGGAGATCAGACTGTGTGATGTGTATATAAATGTATCACCCTGGTGTCCCTGTGTGTAGGAGATCAGACTGTGTGATGTGTATATAAATGTATCACCCTGGTGTCCCTGTGTGTAGGAGATCAGACTGTGTGGTGTGTATATAAGTGTATCACCCTGGTGTCCCTGTGTTTAGGAGATCAGACTGTGTGGTGTGTATATAAGTGTATCACCCTGATGTCCCTGTGTTTAGGAGATCAGACTGTGTGGTGTATATATAAGTGTATCACCCTGGTGTCTCTGTGTTTATGAGATCAGACTCTGTGGTGTGTATATAAGTGTATCACCCTGGTGTCCCTGTGTTTAGGAGATCAGACTGTGTGGTGTGTATATAAGTGTATCACCCTGGTGTCCCTGTGTTTAGGAGATCAGACTGTGTGGTATGTATATAAGTGTATCACATTGCTCCACAGCAATAAAACTCACATTATTGTTTGTTTAAACATCAGTACATGTGTTTATAAATTAGTCTGTGTAAATAAAATACTATGATCTTGTTTTAAGTCATTTATTAGGTTACACAAGGAGGGGTCAATAGGTCATGAAATAGCCTAAAAATTCTTGCTAATGCTCCTCCCACCAGCCACACCTCCAGCCACTCCCCCTAAAACACAAGTGTCCCTCTTTGGCAATTTGAAATGTTGGGAGGTATGATAAGGCCAAATGACCTTCAATTAATTTTTGGAAGGAATACGTTCTCCCCTCATCTCTCTGGCCTGTCATATCTAGATGAAGAGATTTCAGAAACTATGGGGGATCTTAGGATCCTAAAATTTCTTTTTTTTTATCAAAAGGTGAGCATTTTTGTTCCCTATTTTAACATATTAATCAAAAAAATTGACTCGTAACCCCCATATCAGTCTGGGAAAAATGCCAAAGGAAGTGATCTTGGACCCCTTCCCAGAGACCCCTTGCAAACCCCGCTTCTAAGAAAGAAAAATTACCCCCCCCCTGTCCTGCCTATATGGCTGATCCCTGTGTAATGATGTCCCCACTCTGTCATTGGCTGGGAGGAATTGTTACATAGGGTACTGAACGTGCCCTTGGGCAACCTCATCTCCCAGCCAATCACAGACGTACCTGATACATGACACCTTCATCTGTTCTCTGATAGGCTAAAGGAAGGGATCACATATCACACATATGGGACCCCTTCTCCTCTGTGAGACACAATGTGTTTGAGGCCTCTCTAGCATACAACGGGTTAAAAATTTCCATTTAAATTAATGGAAATTTTGAAAATGTTTATCCCCTATGGGGGTCTTGATTTACCTCAAAATTATTTTACCTTTCGTTGTTTTAATTGTGGCCATTTTTACTCAGATTGTGAATTTCTATTGACTTTGACCTCTTCTCCCCCTATTCCTGCCGGAGTAAAGTTCTCTATTTCCCAGGTAAAGCACCTAATCGGTGTTATACTATCACATATAAATATTCATGACACTTTGTTAACATTAAAAATAACATCTGTTTTTAAACATCTGCAATCTGTTTCACAGAGTCAGTGGCATTTTCAACCCATTAAGTCTAACTAACACAATAAAGTATTATTAGTGATAATGATAATGAAATGCGCTGATTTATTAAGCAGTCAAGAGCAAGTGCAGCTTCCGACGGTCAAACAGCTTTTCAGAACAAGATTAATCCTTTGAGCGCTAGATACCTGCAAAAAAAAGCAGCACACGCAGTTAACATATCAATTTATGGACACTTTCACATGTCTTTTAACCCTTTGAGTGCCAGAGAGGTAAGCAACGCATTGCTTTGCAATGCGTTGCGTACCCCTCTGGCACTCAAAGGGTTAAAGCAGAACTTTCAGGCATTTACTTCCCCAGTCCATTTCATTGTTCCTAAATAAAAATGGCCAAAAAATATGTTAATTCTTGCAAACCACTTACTCATTAGTGAGAGGTAGAGAGGCCAATCTTGATCCCAAAGCCTGCCCCTTCACTTGGAGGCCTGTGAATTACACAGACAACAAGGAGCGCAGGGTGGTGGGTGGGGAAATTTGGACAGAGGGTAGTTCCAATGAGCGGTGCGGTACAGCCTGTAACATATCAAGTGTCACCACGTCAGTTTTTAAAGGGATAGTAATGTCAATATTAACCAGCAGTTCCAGGGTGTGCGGTCCTTTAAGGACCACATAGGAAACTTTGGTGTGCCATCCCACGTGACTGATCACGTGGGGCGGCACGCCGAATGGGGAACTGAAAGAGATCGCTCCGGTCTTGGAGCGATCATCTTCAGTCCCCGGTATTACTCACCACGCTCCTACAGGAGCACGGTGAGTAAAAGTATGTGACGTACCAGGACCATCACTGGTCCTTAAGTGCCGGACCAGCGTGACGGTCCTGCCACGTCAATGGTCCTTAAGGGGTTAAAGCGGAACGATCGTCCCAACAAGATGTGGTCTCAATGTGCGCTCTACATTAATATATGAAACACTGTGTAGTCCTTTTTTTAAATACGTTTCTAGGTTAGGCATAAACAGTAAAGCAAAATCTTACCCAGTGACATCAAGACTGGGGGAGATGGACTGTGCATGTCATACTCGTCACCTTGAGGTAACATAGTCACTCCCACCAGTCCTATCAATCCAGCCTGTGTCTGCCCCTTCTATAGCACATGATCTGGCACGCACTAGCCTTCGAGCACTTTCAGGTCATGTGCTATAGAAGGGGCAGACACAGGCTGGATTGATAGGACCGGTGGGAGTGACTATGTTACCTCAAGGTGATGAGTGTGACATGCACAGTCCATCTCCCCCAGTCTTGATGTCACTGGGTAAGATTTTGCTTTACTGTTAATGACTAACCTAGAAACTTATTTCAAAAAAGGACTACACAGCGTTTAATATATTATTGTAGAGTGCACATTGAGACCACATCTTGTTGGGACGATCGTTCCGCTTTAACCCCTTAAGGACCATTGACGTGGCAGGACCGTCACGCTACGAATTTTATTACAAGACCAGAGGCTTCATATTATCCTAGTTTACAGCTTTGCAAAAACATTGCAAGAAACATGATCTATACACTTAAAATAAAAAAGTTTTAATTAGTTGCTCTGTGAATGTCTTCTAATCTGCTGCCCACCAGCAGAGCTTGAGAAGCCATTGCTTCTCTGGAAGAATGTGCCTCGAAGTGAGAAACGTCAATACCCAACAATTGCATAATCCAACGAATCCAGCTGGCCAAAGTAGTGGAAGTGACTGGGAGGTTTCTTAAAAATGGTCAGCAAATGATTATGGTTGGATAACATCAAATCAGATGTGCTTTCTCGTAAGCCTTTAGATATTGAACAACGTAAAGATTCGGGTTATGCAGAAAAGATGGATACAGAATCCTTCTAGAGTCTATTTCTGTTCTCCTAAAGACATAAAATAATACTCCTTTGGGAACAAAGTACCTACTCTCAATGACCAAGGCACATCAAAAAGAAATTAAACAGAGAAGCATAGTAAGTTTCTCTGAAAGTTGCTACCGTGACAAAAGGTCATTAACAGACCAAGAATCTAAGAAATATAACACGAAACCGATATCCCAAAGTCAGTAATATCTCAAACATGGTGGGCTGTAGAATCTAATACCATTCATTAGCCTACGTACCTAAGGGTGTTGGTCAACCAGACGTCCATCCGAGTGTTCATGAGGAGCTGAAATAGAGGATCTATAGCAGTTAATAGTTCTGTAAGTTTTCCCATCTTGAAAAATTGAGATAAGAAATTTATTACACTAGTTATATCAGAGTATATGGGATCCAGACCTCATTCCAGGCACTAACAAGACCAAATTGCCCAGCAGAACGCATAGCATGACCTGGTACCTGGAGCCCATGCTTCGTCCATGAGGGACAAAGTCGCTTCCGAAATTTCTTCAGTAAATCTGGTATTGCAGAGATTAACCAAATCATGATATGTAGTTGGATTGATATCAACAGTTTCTGAGGATTCCCCAAGGGATCTGTCAATAATAGAGATAATTGCAGGAGGTATCTGGGGTAATCTAATGAAAACTCCTGGAGAGGTATGAACCAAGGTTGATCTGGCCAGAAGGGAGTTATCAGGACTACCGTGGCCTGTTAATTTCAGATCTGAAGTATAACTTTGTGGATCATGGCGAACGGAGGAAAGGCATAATTCCTTCCCGTTGTCCATATTTGAAGCAATGCATTAGACGCCAAAGCTTCTGGATATGTCTCCAGCTGTAACATTTTTTGTAGCTGTTTGTTCAGTCGAGATGCAAACAGATCTATTAGCAGGGGTCCCCACAATAGATTGATTCGAATGAAAATTGACCTATATAATTTCTAATCGCTGTAATCTTTGAGATGTCTCAATTGCCAATCTGCCACGGTGTTTGCTAATCCTGGGAGATATTCTACCTGAACTGAGATGTTCCTGTCCAGGCAGAAATACTAAAGTATTTGGCCATGTTGGCTTGAAAGATTGATTTGGTTCCGCCTACATGACTGATATATCACACCGCTGAGATATTGTCAATTTTGAGAAGAACGCAACAATTTGTTGCATTGTGAGTGAGGCTTTTGACAGAGAAAGAACCTGCTAACAATTCTAAGCAATTGATGTGCATGAAGGTTTCTGTCAGAGACCATTTGCCTTCTGTGGTGAGAGAACCGCAGTGAGCTCCCAAGCCCAGATTGCTGGCTTCTATGATGAGGCCTGGTCCAGAAGCCACTAACTCAACTCTAGGGACAAGAGAACTAGGACTGAATATCCTAAGCCTTTCATTGGATTAATTGTTTTCAACCATTGAAGAGCCCAGTAATGAAGAGGTCCTTGGAAAATTGCCTGGATTGAGGTAGAAAGAAGGCCAACCATCCTGGCTATCCTTCTTAGCGATATAATTTCTTTGCGAAGATGAATTATGAACTCTTTGCTGATTAACTTTTTTTCTGAGGCAGATGAAGTGAAGCGGTTTGAGAATTGATAATAAAGCCTAGGAATTGTGTTGACTAAGTCGGAGTGAGAATTGATTTCTCATGATTGATGATGAACCCCAAATGGGTTAGTAAACAAATTGACCATTGAAGGTGTAATTGTACAGTTTTCAAGCTTTAGGACATAATGTCATTCAGATATTTTATCATACGGACACCTCTGGACCTGAAGAAAGAAGCAATTGGTTTCATGAGTTTCTTGAAGCACCAAGGTGCTGAATATAATCTGAATGGTAGGCAAACAGTTTGCCATTTCCATTTGTTCCAAATGAACTGGAGGAAAGGTTGGCAATTTTGAGCTATTGGAATTGTCAGGTAAGCATCTTTCAGATCTAATTTCACACAGGTGCACAGGTTTCACATCTCTTTTGTAGGCAGGGAGATGTGCCACTTTTTTGTATTTTTATTCAGGACACTCCTTACCATCAGTTGTTTCAAATTGGGAGGCTGTCTGAAGGAGAGTAAGGGAGGCTGTGTGAATATGTTCTTAAGCTTTCATCTGTATGTAATTTAATTTGAAGTTCTCTTGATATTTTCCATAGAACTTCAACCTGGGGGTGGTAAGTGACCACCAGTGGCACCTAGTTTCTCTTATGTTGTTCTTTGTAGCGCAACAGATTTTTTCTTGGTATTTGGGTAGCCTTCTGTATCTGACTGTCAATGATATTTGTGCTGTAACCGTGTTTTATAAAGTCTCCTCTGAGTTTCTGGAGGTGCTTGTCATGATCCATCATGTCAGAACAGATTCGGTGGTATCTGATGGCCTGGCTGTATATGATGGAATTCTTTGTGTGTTTTGGGTGGAAGCTATTGTTTTCAGGAAGGTTAGTGTGTCTGTTGGTTTGCAGTACAGGGATGTGTGGATAGAATTGTTCTTAATACTGATAGTTGTGTCTAGGAAGTTAATGCTTGTGCGTGAGTGACTGAGTGTTAGGTTGATATAGGGGTGGAATGTATTGTAGTTCTCATGGAATTTGAGATCCTCTTCACTGGCGGTCCAGATGATAAGAATATCATCTATGTAATGGAGATAGACCAGGGGCTTTATCTGTCAGGTGGACAGGAAGTCCTCTTCCAATTTTGCCATAAACAGGTTGGCATATACTGGTGCCATTCGGGTACCAATTGCAGTCCCCATTTTCTGAAGGTAGAGGTCCTGTCCAAACTTGAAGTAATTGTGGGTAAGAATAAACTGAGTTTTGTTACCGGTTCCATGGGTGTGTTATTTTGTTCCAGATATCCCTGACATGCTGATATGCCATCTGTGTGTGGAATGTTGGTGTAAAGAGATTCTACATCCATAGTGGCCAGGATGGTGCTCTCTGGAATGGGGCCCAAGTCTGCTAATTTGTTTAAAAGATCTGTGGTGTCCTGAAGGAAGCTGGGTGTTTGTTTTACCAGGGGCTTCAGGGTATTTTCTACCCAGCCAGTTATATTCTCTGTGAGTGTGCCAATTCCTGAAATTATGGGTCTCCTGGGTTTCCTTCTTTGTGTATTTTTGGTAGCATGTAGAAGGAGCCTATTTTTGGATCAGCTGGTATTAGGGGCCTTATCTGTTTTCCAATGTTGGAGGGAAGTTCTTTTATGATCCTATTAAGTTGTTTTGTATAATCTGTTGTGGGATCGTCTTGTAATTTCACATAGTATCTTTCATCAGACAAATGTAAATAATCCAATGTAATATATCTTATCGTGCGTGCAAAATGACCAACAGCTCTTTATGTGGGAGAAAGTGAACATCCACTAAATAAGAGGTTTAATTCCCACAGATCCAGTGTTAACAACAAAAAGACAGACACCAGTGGGAGAACATTTTTGTCAAAATGGGCACAGTGTCAGGGACATTAAACTAACTGTATTGATGGGACTGTTCCGCACTCAGAGGGGCAGAAAAGTATGGGAGGTAAAACTAATGTAAAAATTTAATGCTATTTGTAATGGTTTGAATAAGGACAAATTATTCTTGTCACATTATCACTTAATGGATTGACCTTTCCAACAGACCCAAGAGCATCGTAAATACCTCTAAAGCCTCAGAGGAAGAGTGCAATTTACCGCTGACTGATCAAAGTATCTGGATCTGGGTTGAGTTCTCTTATCTGGTTTCCATTATAACCAATGCAATGTGTACTTGTATATAAGAGATGTTTTCATATTACTCTGTATAACATGCCTGAGGAAGAGACCTAAGGTCTTGAAAGCTTGCATTCTAAATCTGCTTAGTTAGCCAATAAAAATATCAAAAACTATATTTGCCCCCTGTATTAAAAGATATCTCTTTTTTATCACTATATGCATTATTATCCTCTTCAGAGTATGTAGAGGTATCATTATCATTATTAAGCGCTTCATCTTCAGAAGATGAAAGGCACAAGGAGTTCGGTTTTTGTCTACTGCTAAGTCTTTTACTCGATTGGTCTTCCTCATGAGTAGAGAGTCTATGTTGTGGTGGTAATTCACATACATCATAAGGTCCAGAGACCAGTTCATTGTGAGACCTTCTATCATCTCTAGTCTGAAATGGTTTCTTACCTCTACCTTGAGTTTCCACAGAACGAGAATATTTTTGTTTACAATTATTTTCTTATGTACTGTTTCCCTTTGTGGGAAAAAGGTCAGAACTATGATCTGATTTTTTCTCAACATTCTGGGGTTCAGAATGAGTTTTATTAGCATTAATGCTAGTAATTACCTCAAGGGATAGTAATAATAAAAGCAGCTCCAATTAATCATCATGGTATTTGGACCTTGGAGAGTGTTATTTCAATTCTGTCAGAGTTGTAGTTCAAGAGTAAATCAATGACAAAGTATCCCCCTCCCACCCCTTTTACTGATGTAACACTGTTCAGCCAGATCAGAACGAAGGTGCCCACGTAGATTGCAGAGAGGGACAATCTTCAATTAAGATAAGGGAAAAACCTGAAAAACTTGTCAAGGGGGGCAGGGTTTTCATTGTTCTCATAGGAAGAAGATTGTCCCCTTCTGTTTTCTGTCTGGTCTATGGACTGCATTCCACATCTGAGAAGAGATGGCTTACACTAGGTAAATGGGGCGGGAGGGGAACTTTATCCTTCAATTACTCTTGAACCACAACTCTGATAGTATTGAAATAGCACTCTCTATGGCACAAATACTATGAAGATTAATTGGAGCTGCTGTTTTTGTGAAACATTACTATCCCTTTCAGAGAGTGACTTGACAAGATTAGACATTTTTGTCATGCATGGTGAAAAGGCATGAGTGACAGATTTGTTAACCGAGGCATCCATAAACCTAGATATGTTCCTCAGAAGTTTGCAGTGTGGGGCTGGAAGTGGATAAAATGATATTGCTGGTTTTCATTATGAAGATCCTGAGGTAAAATGTTGTGGTATTTTACACAGTTTCATAGGAGTGGGTGGGGAGGTTAATGACTTGGAATGTGACATTATATATATATATATATATATATATATATATATATATATATATAAAATACATACACCAAACTTAATTTGAGAAGAAATCACGCTGGGAATAGGACAAAAACATTGCTATTATCAATGTCTACCAACAATAAAAATGGAGACTGAATGGAGCATGCTTAGTAATACCTCAGGGTAAAACTCCCTGAAGAAAGATGGCCTCAGAGTTTGGCAAAAAATAAAATTTTGGAGACACAAAAGCAAACAAATTCTTTATTAAAGTGGAAGTAAATGAAATTAAATGTGCTAAAACTAAAATTCAAACCTCTATATGCAGGCAGATAAAGACTCGGAGTTTAACCAATCCTAAGACGGTCTCAGTGCATGTTTGTCACGTGAAGTAACGGAGGAAGAGATTCTGAGGTAAGAAAACAGTTATACAGACCTCTATATGCACCTAGATAAAAATGCAGCGTTTAACCGATCCTAAGATGGTCACAGTGCATGTTTGTCACGTGAAGTAACGGAGGAAGAGATTCTGAGGTAAGAAAACAGTTATAGAGACCTCTATATGCACTCAGATAAAAATGCAGCGTTTAACCAATCCTAAGATGGTCGCAGCTCGTGCGAGTCAAGTGAAGTAACAGAGTAAGTGATTCTGAGGCAAGAAAACAATAACAGAGGCCAGGAAATGAAAGATCCCCAAAGCAGCGCAATGGACACAGATAACAGTAAAGATAAAAATAAAGGTTTAAACACAGGAAATAAATAAAAAATGTAAGCAAATAAATAAGGGCAGAATCAAATAATCACATATATATTGAATAAATCAAATACTATGGAATATATATATATATATATATATATATATATATATATACCAAACATATAAGTCCTAGCACTCTTCCAATCAAAATCAATGGCCTGGGTGCTTCCATCAAAGATACATACAGTTTTATAGTTCAAGGACCGCACTCACAGGACTTCCAGATGCTTCAAAATTGTGCAAAGTTTATTATAAACGTTTCGGCCCTGCCTTGACAAAGGCCCAAGGAAGGGCAGAAACGTTGATAATAAACTTTGCACAATTTTGAAGCATCTGGAAGTCCTGTGAGTGCGGTCCTTGAACTACAAAACTGTATATATACATATTTATATATATATGGAATATATATATATAAATTTAAGTTCTTATCTCTGAGGGAGCAGCAAAGAAAGAGGAAGTTTACAAAGGATAGGATAGGGTATGGGATACTGGATTCTGACTGGAGGATAGGGTTATTAGCATGTTTGTATGTATTCAAATGTTTTTCTGTTAAAACTAACTTGGTTTGTCTTTGTTTCTGTGTGTAACAGAAGCACTTAACTAGGTAGGAGTGCGTCATACAGCAGTCATACAGCAGTCAACTATATTATAATTCCCTAAGGATGTTTGTCAGAAGCTGTCATCCGCAGTAGAGACGGCTGAGATTGCTGCAGTCATGCTTAGTACAGACTGCCCGCACCGCAGCTGATACAGAGCGGGTTGCTCCAAATTCAGACCGAAGTCTGATCTGAATTTGGAGCGCCCTGCTCCGTATTAGCTGTGGCGCGGGCAGTCTGTACTGCGCACGACTGCAGTGTCGCCAGTGTTGGCGCATGTACATGAGCTTTAAAACTAGTATCTATATAATTACTGTGTGTGACAGAAGCACTTACCTAGACAGGAGTCCATCATACAGCAGTCAGGTGTATCTATATAATTACTGTGTGTAACAGAAGGACTTACCTAGGTAGGAGTCCATCATACAGCAGTCAGGTGTATCTATATAATTACTGTGTGTGACAGAAGCACTTACCTAGGTAGGAGTCCGTCACACAGCAGTCAGGTGTATCTATATAATTACTGTGTGTTACAGAAGGACTTACCTGGGTAGGAGTCCGTCACACAGCAGTCAGGTGTATCTATATAATTACTGTGTGTAACAGAAGGACTTACCTAGGTAGGAGTCTGTCACACAGCAGTCAGGTGTATCTATATAATTACTGTGTTTAACAGAAGCACTTACCTAGGTAGGAGTCCATCACACAGCAGGCCGGCGTATCTCTATAATTACTGTGTGTAACAGAAGCACTTACCTAGGTAGGAGTCCATCACACAGCAGGCCGGCGTATCTCTATAATTACTGTGTGTAACAGAAGCACTTACCTAGGTAGGAGTCCATCACACAGCAGGCCGGCGTACACAGGAGGCAGGCGTATCTCTATAATTACTGTGTGTAACAGAAGCACTTACCTAGGTAGGAGTCCATCATACAGCAGGCAGGTGTATCTATATAATTACTGTGTGTAACAGAAGCAATTACCTAGGTAGGAGTCCATCATACAGCAGTCAGGGGTGTCTATATAATTACTGTGTGTAACAGAAGCACTTACCTAGGTAGGAGTCCATCATACAGCAGTCAGGTATATCTATATAATTACTGTGTGTAACAGAAGCACTTACCTAGGTAGGAGTCCATCACACAGCAGTCAGGTGTATCTCTATAATTACTGTGTGTAACAGAAGCACTTACCTAGGCAGGAGTCCATCACACAGCAGGCAGGCGTATCTCTATAATTACTGTGTGTAACAGAAGTACTTACCTAGGTAGGAGTCCATCACACAGCAGGCAGGCGTATCTCTATAATTACTGTGTGTAACAGAAGCACTTACCTAGGCAGGAGTCCATCACACAGCAGGCAGGCGTATCTATATAATTACTGTGTGTAACAGAAGCACTTACCTAGGTAGGACTCCATCACACAGCAGTCAGGTGTATCTCTATAATTACTGTGTGTAACAGAAGCACTTACCTAGGTAGGAGTCCATCATACAGCAGTCAGGCGTATCTATATAATTACTGTGTGTAACAGAAGCACTTACCTAGGTAGGAGTCCATCATACAGCAGTCAGGCGTATCTATATAATTACTGTGTGTAACAGAAGCACTTACCTAGGTAGGAGTCCATCATACAGCAGTCAGGTGTATATATATAATTACTGTGTGTAACAGAAGCACTTACCTAGGTAGGAGTCTATCATACAGCAGTCAGGTGTATATATATAATTACTGTGTGTAACAGAAGCACTTACCTAGGTAGGAGTCCATCATACAGCAGTCAGGTGTATATATATAATTACTGTGTGTAACAGAAGCACTTACCTAGGTAGGAGTCCATCATACAGCAGTCAGGCATATCTATATAATTACTATGTGTAACAGAAGTACTTACCTAGGTAGGAGTCCATCACACAGCAGTCAGGTGTATCTATATAATTACTGTGTGTAACAGAAGCACTTACCTAGGTAGGAGTCCATCATACAGCAGTCAGGCGTATATATATAATTACTGTGTGTAACAGAAGCACTTACCTAGGTAGGAGTCCATCATACAGCAGTCAGGCGTATCTATATAATTACTGTGTGTAACAGAAGCACTTACCTAGGTAGGAGTCTATCATACAGCAGGCAGGCGTATCTATATAATTACTGTGTGTAACAGAAGCACTTACCTAGGTCGGAGTCTATCATACAGCAGGCAGGTGTATCTATATAATTACTGTGTGTAACAGAAGCACTTACCTAGGTAGGAGTCCATCATACAGCAGTCAGGTATATCTATATAATTACTGTCTGTAACAGAAGTACTTACCTAGGTAGGAGTCTATCATACAGCAGGCAGGTGTATCTATCTATATGTTTCTTAGCATTAAATCTGCAATGTCTGGTGTATAAAGGTCTCTGTTAAAGTCTGCCACTAAGTCATCCCTACTCATGACACACAATACATCTGAATTACTCATAAGGGTCTCAAATATTTATCAGATTGTAACTAGCAAGAGACTTTAACAGAAATCAAAATCAAATCTGAAGGACACCTACCTAGGTAAGTTTATCTGACAAGATAAGTCACTTATTCTTCCCCTTTATTACCATGTCTCTATGCACATATAGTGATCGTTGATCCTGTTCAGTACTTCCTTATTTCCCTGTCGGATATGGACCACTGCCTTACAATCAGAAATCACACGTACCATACATTAAATTGCTTTCCTTCTTGTTGTTTTAGACTGATTATCAGCCGTGATAAGACAAAGCGCAAAGCAGCGGTGACACGGTTTAATCATCTCCGAGCAGCCGCGGTGTCTGTGCCACAGCCCCACATTAATACACATTTATGCTAAGCAGGGCAGGGGCTGTCAGTAGCTAATCTATAAAACTATGATAAACGATGTTTATTTTCCCTGATGGAAAGAAAGACCCGAGTTGACAATAATTGTAATAAAGGGGACAGATCAACTCAATAAGTTGATTAAATTAGCGGTTGGTGGCATTAAAGTCTGATCATAGTGCGGGTTGCATGGTGCAGTCTGGAGAGGAATAACAATGCAGACTGATTGCATGCAGCCCTGTACCATAGAGGAAAGGAGTTTGCAACCTGTGGCCCTCTGGCTGTTGTCAGACCGCAATTCCCATTATCCTCAGCTGGCTCTTGGGAGTTATAATCCAACAACAGCTGGGGGTGTCGGACTATTTATATGAAGGTTTCCAAAGGGTTATAACAAAAGAACCACTCAGCTGGATTTCTTCACTTAAATAGGCAAATGACAATAAAATAATTTGAGAACTTTATACTTTATTATGTATTGACACACTACTTCACAGTAAAGAATTGATCAGAGTAATAATCCCTCATATTTGTGCAAAAATATATATATTTTATTAAATACAACATACTATATATATAACAAGTATCATTAACAATGAAATATATAAGTGATTAGCAATTATAATAGGTACATAGAAAACCAAACCACACTTATAACCATGAGGATTACTAGCGGTGAAAGGGTTAACCACAAGAGGTATTAAATAAGAATAATTGCATTCAGTAGCATAGAAAAGGTTAATTGATTCTTACAATTAATATAATACAGTTGGCTGCAGTGTCTCTTAATACCTCTGCCCCAGAAACTGTATAGACTATGCTAATTATGATGTAAGGGGTATTGTGAGATGAATTAAATAATTCCTCTAACAATTCCTTGTATCATATATCAATAATAATCAAATTTAGGGAATAACTGGAATAGAATCCCAAATTTAAATCACTATAATTCAATTATATACTGAATTCAAATATTGCTTACCTCTGAATAAAATATATAAATTGCAATTAATATAGTCAATCAAGGATTATAGAAATAATCTATCTAGAATTAATCCAATAACATATGTCTAGTAACTATACCAACTTCATGCAACATATATCATAATTTTGACTACAGCAACATATATAAAACCTAAAGGCACTCCAAGGGTTAATCCACTCGTTTAAAATAGGTGCCACACCCAGAAGTTTCTTTGTCTATTGGAAGTGAATACCTCCAATTTACAAAAGACAAGCCTGGTACCCTCACAAAGGACTTTAGAATGCACACCACAAATAAATAGACAAACAGCAGTTAGAGAGTTAATAAATGAATTCCAAGAATTCCCTTGATTAAATATTAGCTATTATAATTTTACCAGAAACACGATATTCTAGACATAACAAAAATTATATTAACCAATATATACAAGGATAAATATATCTCACTGCTATTACTATTTTAGATCTCTCTGGCAATTAATAACAATAAATTAATTAATTCTGCGTAATTTCTTAATTAATATGCTAAATATAGCTGATCATAATATTTGCCCTAATAAAACTGGCCAGGCGTTTATGAGCAAATATATAAATAATTTTCCTCTACCGGTGCGGTAAGGAACGCAGCACGCAACCGGTTGTACACAGAGCGAACACACACTCTCCATGGCCCAAATACTATGAAGATTAATTGCAGCTGTTTTTTTTGTGAAACATTACTATCCCTTTAAGCACATGAGTGACAATGGGGAGGAGGTACACACACAGACTTCTGGCACTTAAAGTGTTAAAGCAGTCAGGACATGACTTACATCCCAGGAACCCCCAGGTAAGGCACTCTAGGTGTGCTTAGTTCCGTCCATGGCCACACCCCCACTCATCACATGATTCCGCCCCAGGCCCATCAGCAATTATGTGGCACAGAAATTACACTTGGGCTATAACGAGGGGACCTTTCTATGTAAGGGGGCTATGCATTGGACACCCCTCTGGCACTCAAAGGGTTAACCTCTTGTGAGTGTGGCCAGCACGGTTGAAGCACCCTCAAAATGTGCTATTCTGCTTAAAGGGAAATCTGCAACTGAAATCAGGGGTATCCTACCCTAGTTCTCAGTGGCACCCAACAGAACAGGATTTAAGGGGTTAAACATCTTACTTAAATCAAATTGAATGTTTTTTGTCCTTTACAGTTAGCTGATTTGCTCCAGAATTCCTCCACTTTATCATTCAATTACTCTTGTACTACAACTCTGACAGTATTGCAATAACACTCTCTATGACTCAAATACTATGAAGATTAATTGGAGCTGCTTTTATTGTGAAACATATAAACTTTAAAGATTAGTTGCACTGATTTCAATGGAATTGCATTAAAGGGATAGTAAT
This sequence comes from Rhinophrynus dorsalis, assembly GCA_037306005.1. NCBI lineage: Eukaryota > Metazoa > Chordata > Amphibia > Anura > Rhinophrynidae > Rhinophrynus > Rhinophrynus dorsalis. The sequence continues at coordinate 252,432,718 of CM074725.1, forward strand.
GTTTAAAAAAAAGCACCTCCTATTAATCTTGATAGTTTTTTGGCCATGTAATGTGATGCTGGGAACTTCTGTCTACAATGTGGCACTAAAATGCACAAAAATTTTCATCTGCAACAAAAAGCTATGTTACAAAGAAAGTCTACAAAGTGGCGTGTCTGAACGAGTCCTAAGACTAGGTTTTCTTGGATGACATTAGCATACCTCCCAAGTGTCCCTCTTTGAGACCCAAATCCCTCTGTCCCTCTTTTCTACCCTTTTGTCCCTCTTTTTAGGAGATCAGCATGAGTAGTGTGTATTACATTGTTCCACAGCAATAAAACTCACATAAGAGTGCTGTTAATCTTCAGTATATGTGTTTATAAATGACTCTGCATAATTAAAATACTTTAGTCTTGATCTAACTAATTTATGAGTTACACAAAGAGGTGCCAGTAGGTCAAGCAATAACCTAAAAATCCTTGGTAATACCCTGCCCACCAGCCACACCCCCAGAAACACCACGTAAATCAAAAATGTCCCTCTCTTACCATTTGAAATGTTAGGAGTTATGCATTAGCATTTCCAATGTTGCTCTAAGAGCCCAAAATTAGAGCTGCCTTTGATGCTGTCCTCACGGATGACTATCGCCTTGCATGCCAGAACCTCAATACAGCATGTCACATCCAGGGACAGATTGTGGGGAATACCAGCCGGGCATTTTTTTTTAAAGCAGCCCACTAGCTGTACCGACGTCCCTATTGACGCCCCCTTGTGGTCCCTGTGCGACATCGAAGGCTGTCACAGAGAGTGTCTGTGCTGGTGGCAACCCAGACCTCTCTTTCAAAATATTGCATGATATTTCAACCAACGACCCATGATCTAGCGGCCCACCGGGGGATGCCTGATCCCCCGATAGGACAATCTGCCCATGGTCACATCTTTACTGTATTCCATCCAGAAAGCATTACAAGCTCAGCAGAGTTGGTCTGCATTGTGTCCCATGGGGCTGCCCTGCAGATCATTGAAATGGGTGATTGCATTGCTGCATAGTTCACAGCAAAGATCTAATACATGCAGGTGCACGTGGGCTTCAGTCAGTTGTAGATGGCTGACCGTGACGTGTTCCACCCATCACCTGTGGCACAAACAAATGTAAATAAGTCTGTTTAATTGGTTCTACTGTTTAATGTGCATAATGTTGATTCCACTAATGAAGTGAAAGGGACTCTCGTGACATGCCTAGGGAACTTTTTATTTCTTTCCTAACAAAAACCCAATTGGAGGTTACTTATTTAGTGCGCTACTTTATACCCTTTCTTCTGGCTTCCATTGAGACTGTTGTCCCTGCATTATCTGGTGAGTAGGAGGGTACATACTGGCGTAGGGGCACTTGGTATCTTACAGTGTTACCCTTAGTATGTGCTTCTATACCCTACAATATGAATAAAGTTAGACAATCACACGCCGGGAAAGGGGATCATCAGTGGCATAACTATAGGGATCGCACCTGCGACTGGGTCCGTCACTCCAGGGGCCCAGCCGCCCCCTGCGACCCCTCCGTCTGGCGCCCGTGATCTCCCTCAGGAGCTCTAGTAATGCAGAGCACTGGGAGATGACATCATCTAGTAATGCAGAGTGCTGGGAGATGACATCATCTAGTAATGCAGAGCGCTGGGAGATGACATCATCTAGTAATGCAGAGCACTGGGAGATGACATCATCTAGTAATGCAGAGCGCTGGGAGATGACATCATCTCCCAGCGCTCTGCATTACTAAGAGGAATGCGTGGGCTCTCCAGGTTGGTAAGAGATGGGGGCATTGTGAAGATTGAGGGGCATTGTGGAGGGGGGCAATGTGGTCGAGGGGGGCCAATGTGGTGGGGGGCCCGTGGCACTTCGTGCACCAGGGCCCGGAGGTTTCTAGTTACGCCTCTGGGGATCATACTGATTCCCAGAAAAGGAAACAGGGACACATCCAGTGGATGGTCGAGAGGATTTATTACAACAACTGCATATCGTTTATGGGCCTGATTATTACATCTAGTGAGTAAAAGCACATCGGATAGGAGCACTAATATAGTATACACAGATGTTACTCTGTCTTTCAAGATGAGTTAACTCTGAGATCTTTGAAATATTAACCCTTAAAGCTCAGTATAACGTAGATTTTATGCAATATGTGAGTCCTTGCTCTAACCCAGAGGTATTCTCAAGAGGTTTTTGCCTCTGACACAAACACCCATCCGACTTTAATACGACAGTTTGATTGGTGCTACAGCACAGCTCGCTCAGATCATCAGTGTCACTGTGTCCACCCAGCCTTAGTTCACATGGGCAGCTTTAGGACGTTGAAGTGACACAGTGTTGACACTGATAACTATTGTGATTGTGAAAGTCACCAAAGTGAGTTACCTCTTAGAAAACCGTATTTATTCTGAGGACCTTGTTGCAACAAAGTTTCTGTGTGAACGTCTGATTGTGCAGCCTGTTCTGGTCCCTCTTCCTTGTACACAGAGTCCTTGAACTCGCAGGAACCATTAGCAGATGTTCGTTAGTTTGTGGGCTAATGGAAAGTTGGAACGATTTGCTGCTTTTCTACCTTCTGATAACTAATAGAAATGCTCATTTGAGGAAAACCACATTTTTTGGTTGATGGCCAGAGAGAGACATTTTTGTTTATTAGAACTATATTAAGCACTAATAAGATGAACTGAATCAAGCACAAATAAGAATTCAAATTATGCAATATAGATAGATATATAGATTGGTAGATAGATAGATAGATAGATAGATAGATAGATAGATAGATAGATAGATAGATTCAAACACTACCAGTAAATAAACAGTGTTTCTGAAAACATCTCAGGATTTAATTTAAGTCTGCAAAAACAAAAGTAATAATTATTACAATATTTCTTATTGTGCTTTCTGGAAAGTTGACCCTCCACCCATGGCTGGAAAGGAAACACTGCAAATGTTTTCTATTACACTAATATATATACAAACACTCACATGCATACACCCACCCACCCACACACACACTCACAGACAATTCATAACCTCCCAAATGTCACTCTTTAGGAGATATTAGGGATCCGTACCTCCCAAGTGTCCTCTTTAGAAAATATTAGGGGCTGTACCCCCAAAATGTCCCTCTTTAGGAGATATTAGGGTCCATACTCCCAAGTGTCCCTCTTAAGAAGGTATTAGGGGTCCATACCTCCCAAATGTCCCTCTTTAGGAGATATTAGGGTCCAGACTCCCAAGTGTCCCTCTTAAGGATATATTAGGGGGTCTATACATCCCAAATTACCCTTTTTTGAGACCCAAATCTCTCTGTCCCTCTTTCCCACGCTGGTTCCTCTGTGTTTAGGAGATCAGACTGTGTGGTGTGTATAGAAGTGTATCACCCTGGTGTCCCTGTGTTTAGGAGATCAGACTGTGTGGTGTGTATAGAAGTGTATCACCCTGGGGTCCCTGTGTTTAGGAGATCAGACTGTGTGGTGTGTGTGTATAGAAGTGTATCACCCTGGTGTCCCTGTGTTTTAGGAGATCAGACTGTGTGGTGTGTATATAAGTGTATCACCCTGGTGTACCTGTGTTTAGGAGATCAGACTGTGTGGTGTGTGTATATAAGTGTATCACCCTGGTGCCCCTGTGTTTAGGAGATCAGACTGTGTGGTGTGTATATAAGTGTATCACCCTGGTGTCCCTGTGTTTAGGAGATCAGATTGTGTGGTGTGTATAGAAGTGTATCACCCTGGTGTCCCTGTGTTTAGGAGATCAGACTGTGTGGTGTGTGTAGAAGTGTATCACCCTGGTGTCCCTGTGTTTAGGAGATCAGACTGTGTGATGTGTATATAAGTGTATCACCCTGATGTCCTGTGTTTAGGAGATCAGACTGTGTGGTGTGTATAGAAGTGTATCACCCTGGTGTCCCTGTGTTTAGGAGATCAGACTGTGTGGTGTGTGTATAGAAGTGTATCACGCCGGTGTCCCTGTGTTTAGGAGATCAGACTGTGTGATGTGTATAGAAGTGTATCACCCTGGTGTCCCTGTGTTTAGGAGATCAGACTGTGTGGTGTGTATATAAGTGTATCACCCTGGTGTCCCTGTGTTTAGGAGATCAGACTGTGTGGTGTGTATAGAAGTGTATCACGCCGGTGTCCCTGTGTTTAGGAGATCAGACTGTGTGGTGTATAGAAGTGTATCACCCTGGTGTCCCTGTGTTTATGAGATCAGACTGTGTGGTGTGTATATAAGTGTATCACCCTGTGTCCCTGTGTGTAGGAGATCAGACTGTGTGGTGTGTATAGAAGTGTATCACCCTGGTGTCCATGTGCTTAGGAGATCAGACTGTGTGGTGTGTGTATAAGTGTATCACCCTGGTGTCCCTGTGTTTAGGAGATCACACTGTGTGGTGTGTATATAAGTGTATCACACTGGTGTCCCTGTGTTTAGGAGATCAGACTGTGTGGTGTGTGTATAGAAGTGTATCACCCTTGTGTCCCTGTGTTTAGGAGATCACACTGTGTGGTGTGTATATAAGTGTATCACCCTGGTGTCCCTGTGTGTAGGAGATCAGACTGTGTGATGTGTATAGAAGTGTATCACCCTGGTGTCCCTGTGTTTAGGAGATCAGACTGTGTGGTGTGTATATAAGTGTATCACCCTGATGTCCCTGTGTTTAGGAGATCAGACTGTGTGGTGTGTATAGAAGTGTATCACGCCGGTGTCCCTGTGTTTAGGAGATCAGACTGTGTGGTGTGTATAGAAGTGTATCACCCTGGTGTCCCTGTGTTTATGAGATCAGACTGTGTGGTGTGTATATAAGTGTATCACCCTGGTGTCCTGTGTGTAGGAGATCAGACTGTGTGGTGTGTATATAAGTGTATCACCCTGGTGTCCCTGTGTTTAGGAGATCAGACTGTGTGGTGTTAGGGTTGCCACCTTTTCTTCAAAAAAATACCGGCCATGGCGTTCCCTCCATAGACTTAACATTGGAGAGAAGCCAATTTTTTACCGGCCTGCCGGTAAAATACCGGCTGGGTGGCAACCCTATGTGGTGTGTATATAAGTGTATCACCCTGGTGTCCCCTGTGTGTAGGAGATCAGACTGTGTGGTGTGTATATAAGTGTATCACCCTGGTGTCCCTGTGTTTAGGAGATCAGACTGTGTGGTGTGTATATAAGTGATCACCCTGGTGTCCCTGTGTTTAGGAGATCAGACTGTGTGGTGTGTGTGTATAGAAGTGTATCACCCTGGTGTCCCTGTGTTTAGGAGATCAGACTGTGTGGTGTGTGTATATAAGTGTATCACCCTGGTGTCCCTGTGTTTAGGAGATCAGACTGTGTGGTGTACATAGAAGTGTATCACCCTGGTGTCCCTGTGTTTAGGAGATCAGGCTGTGTGGTGTATATAGAAGTGTATCACCCTGGTGTCCCTGTGTTTAGGAGATCAGACTGGTGTGGTGTGTATAGAAGTGTATCACCCTGGTGTCCCTGTGTTTAGGAGATCAGACTGTGTGGTGTGTATATAAGTGTATCACCCTGGTGTCCTGTGTTTAGGAGATCAGACTGTGTGATGTGTATAGAAGTGTATCACCCTGGTGTCCCTGTGTTAGGAGATCAGACTGTGTGGTGCGTATATAAGTGTATCACCCTGGTGTCCCTGTGTTTAGGAGATCAGACTGTGTGGTGTGTATAGAAGTGTATCACCCTGGTGTCCATGTGCTTAGGAGATCAGACTGTGTGGTGTGTATAGAAGTGTATCACCCTGGTGTCCCTGTGCTTAGGAGATCAGATCACATTGCTCCACAGCCATAAAACTCACATTAATGTTTGTTTAAAATTTCAGTATATATGTTTATAACTTAGTCTGTGTAAATAAAATATTTTGTTCAAATAATTTATTCAGTTACACAAAGAGGTGTCAATAACCTAAAAATTCTCTATAATATCCCTCCCTCCTCGTCACACCACTCACCCTCCCCCAGCAGCACCTTCTAAAACAAAAGTGTCCATCTTTGGCAATTTGAAGTGTTGGGGGGTATGCACACACAGCACACACTCACTAACGCACATAGACACAGACACACAGACATATACAGACACACACACAAACACTGGTGCATAGACATATACAGACACACACATAGACACAGACACACACATAGACACAGACACACACAGGTGCATAGACATACACAGACACACACACACACACACATAGACATAGACACAGACACACACATAAACACAGACACACACAGGTGCATAGACATACACAGACCCACACACATAGACATAGACACACGCATAGACACAGACACACACAGATGCGCAGACACACACACAGATGCACAGATAAACAAGTAGACACACACACACAGATGCACAAATACAGATAGATGCTCAGACATACATAGACACAAACACAGACACACACAGATGCACAGACACACACACATAGACACACACAGACACATACACAGAAACAGACATGCACACATACAGAAATAGACAGAGATGCACAGACACACACACATAGACACACACAGATGTACAGACACACATTGACACGCACATAGACACACACTTTACCAATAATGATGCACTGAGGCTGATGTATCAATTAGAAATGAAGCAATTCTGGAATAAACCAAGTGTACCAGAGGGGACAGATAAAAATCCCATTAACATAAAAACAATAAGAATGTAATATATATGAAAGCCAGTCATAATTTCAAACTCATTGGTTGATTGATGTTGGTAGTGTGAATCGGCATTTTATAAAATGCTGAGATCTGTTCGGCATGTTTCCTTACTCTTTGTATAATCATACTGTCTGTATCCTGATGAAAAGGTCGGATATAACCTTGAAACGCGTTGATGACAGTTTATACTTTACTCAGGTGTGTTTTCAGAGACTTTGTGTCTCATTACTTTTATTGTATTATAAATAAATCTATTGATTATTTACAAGGTAAGGACGAAGCTTTTGTCACGCCGTTCGCCCGCTTCTCTCTCTGTCCATCTTTCTCTGTGGTTCGGTGCGGTCCAGCGCTTCCGGGTTTGCCGCGTCACGTGATGGTGATGTCATTCGTCGGTGCCTATATCCAGGCACGCTCCCAGATGCTCGGTGCACTGACACAGTGTTCCTTGATCATCTGGGTACCTGTCTCTGAGTGTGCTCAGTCCTGTTCTGGTGCCTTGTCTTCTGGATCTCTGAAGCTCTCCTGTGTATCTGTCTCCTGGCTCGTTTGACCCTGCTTGCAGTCTTCTGATCGTGAATCTCCCTCCAGACTTCTTTGACTCTGCTGGCTGTTTTCAGCTCCTGGTTGCTCTCAGTCCTCTCCACGCTGATCCCTGGCTTATCTGATCCTGCTTACAGCAGACCGGTGGGAGAGCCTTCTGACCCTCCATCTATATAGGTCTGTACCTATTTCTTTGGGGTGTCTTTAGTGTTTTTGTTTCTGGGGAGTTATTGCTACGTAGTGGCCCACGTACTCCATCCTCGATCCCTAGCCAGCGCTCCCTAGCCTGCAGGAGAGATTGTACTGTGTACGGCGGAATCATCCTGGTCTAGGTCCCGGCTCAACCGAGATTGGACATCTGGCTTCGCGGACAGCACCTTTATATGGCCCTCACCGCACAACTAGCACCGTACCCCAGTGTCGCACCCTAGCACTTCCTCTCTTGCAGGTCCATATCTGCTCCGTAGGATTGGTGACAGCTTTATATATTTCCTCTGCGAGCTCGATCGGTGCGAGTTTTGATTCCCGTCGCCATATGCTGGTGAATGGAATAACCCTCACAGGCTTTTCTTCTATGTGAGTGTAAGTTATATTTAACGGCACCGACTTTTTGATATTAACACCCTCTTTTTGTA
>CM074725.1:253058287-253095787 GCA_037306005.1 Rhinophrynus dorsalis
AACCAGTATACACTGCTGGTACGTTAACCCTCTGAGTGAAAGGTGGGTGAATTCTCTGGTTCAAGACAACATCTTCCCATAAGCCAAGCACCAGAGTGTGAGGATGCACGATGATTTCACTGAAAATGTATGGAAAGGGTGCCCCAAACCTGCCCATAAGGGCCACAGACAGGCCAGGAGTAAAGCTTTAAAAACTAAAACACCACCCACTCATCCTTAAAGGGTTAAGGATGTACTACATTGAATTTGTGGTTAAGTCATTTCAGCTAATTAACTGTGGCTCAAGAAGTGATATCCTTAACCCTTTGAGTGCCAGAGGGGTACACATCAAAGTGCAATGTGATGTGCACCCGTCTGGCTCTCAGAGAATTCAAACCTGGCATGTGTATGGCTCTCTGCTGAGCTGGACACCCCCTGATGTACATAAACTGGAAACACAAAGGGCTCCTTTCGCTGCCAGACAGAGGACACTCAATAGCCTGTACTGCTATGAGCTAGTCTTCACATTAATATGTTTTAACAAATACAGAAAATGGTTCAAATAACTTAAACATTTGAATCAGCACGATCATAAAGAACGCATTAAAGGGATAATAATGTTTCATAACGAAATCAGCTCCAATTAATCTTCATAGTATTTGGACCATGGAGAGTGTTATTTCAATTCTGTCAGAGTTGTAGTACAAGAGTAATTGAATGATAAAGTATCCCCCTCCCGCCCCTTTTACTGATGTAACACTGCTCACCTCAAAGCAGCAAGACTGTCCAGATGGATTGCAGAGGGGGACAATCTTCAATTAACATAAGGGAAAAACTTGTCAATGGGGGCAGGGCTTTCATTGTTCTCACAGTAAGAAGATTGTCCCTTGCTATGAGCTGTTTGGTCTGTGGACCAGATTCCACATCTGAGGTGAGCAGTGTTACACTAGGTAAAAGGGGCAGGAGGGGGTTAATTTATCATTCAATTACTCTTGTACTACAACTCTGACAGTATTGAAATAACACTCTCCATGGCCCAAATACTATGAAGATTAATTGGAGCTGCTTTTATTGTGAAACAGTACTATCCCTTTTAAGAGGAAAATATTCCCAGTCATCGGCTTTGGAACATATCATCCAGTAAATTACTAGTAAATGTAATTTCACCTTTTTATTCTATTGCATACAATGCCCAAATGTGGTCTAGAGATCCTTGTTTGGGAAATTTTAGGCTTTTCGCTTACATTTGATCCTCTTGGAAATGACAGATTTAATCTCACCCAAACCAAAAAAAAACTTATATGGTAATGCCAATCAGAACTAAAGGAAATGTAGGAAGATTAAAGACAAAATATAACCCCTTGAATTCTAGTGATGCATTCACAGCATTGCTTCACATTGCTTTGAAGGTCACTGTAGAATTCATGGGGTAAATAGCAGCTAGAATTTAATGTATTCCATTAACCCCTTAACGACCCTTGACGATCATAGTACACCGTTTGGGGAGTCCAGAATCAAAATAAAAAAGCTCCATGGTCCTTTAGTGACCGCCGCGTGCCTGCACGGCCAGTCATTAAGGGGTTAAAGACTACAACAGTGGTTCTCAACTCCAGTCCTCAGGACCCACTAACAGGCCAGGATGTGATAATTTCCTTGTTAGAACACAGGTGAGTTAATCAGTGTGAATGAGCCTCTGATCACATGATTTCCTTGTTAGAGCACAGGTGAGTTAATCAGTGTGAATGAGCCTCTGATCACATGATTTCCTTGTTAGAGCACAGGTGAGTTAATCAGTGTGAATGAGCCTCTGATCACATGATTTCCTTGTTAGAGCACAGGTGAGTTAATCAATGTGAATGAGCCTCTGATCACATGATTTCCTTGTTAGAGCACAGGTGAGTTAATCAATGTGAATGAGCCTCTGATCACATGATTTCCTTGTTAGAACATAGGTGAGTTAATCAATGTGAATGCGTTTCTGATCACATGATTTCCTTGTTAGAACACAGGTGAGTTAATCAATGTGAATGAGCCTCTGATCACATGATTTCCTTGTTAGAGCACAGGTGAGTTAATCAATGTGAATGAGCTTCTGATCACATGATTTCCTTGTTAGAACACAGGAGAGTTAATCAATGTGAATGAGCCTCTGATCACCACACCTGTGCTCTAGCAGAGAAATCCCAAATCCTGGCCTGTTAGTGGGTCCTGAGGACTGGAGCTGAGAACCACTGGACTACAATGACCGTGTCTCTATCCTTTTTAACCTCTTCTGACAGGAAAGGAGCCCGCACTACTAACAACACATGAACCACTGCAGGCGATACGAAATCATGGTATGATGGTAGAATGTCTACAATATCAATGTGTCTCTGGTCACATTCGGGCCTGACTTTACCTAGTCCAATTCTGTTGGGGCTGGTCTCTCGGCTGCACCCCTGGCTTCGTGGAATCTTGCTCCGCTTCTCAGAGGATGGCATTTGTGGGACCCTCTGTGCGCCGGATGATATCCCGCCATAGCCACTTCCCAGCAGTTTTCCAGGAGAACTGGACCGGCTTCCAGCTATGAACACAATGTACGGTGGAATTAATGAGGTTCTGGATTAGCAATCTAATTCTAGTGGTAGAATTGAGTGACGTGACCATAATGCAGTAATTTTATCATTCAGGTGAGAGTTGGGAAAAACAGGTTTACAAATCTATGTGAATATTTATTAAAAGAAAATCATGTTTTATTTTCTCTTATTCTTTTAGTAATAATATACTTTTGTTAACTTCCTCTGTCTTTAAAGGAGAACACCTATTAATAATAACTCACCACTTCCCTTATTGTGGCAAGAAAATCCTAATGTCCCTATGAATGTTTCCTTGCTCCTCAGTTCAAGAGATAACAAATAAATCCTGAATCTTGTGTCCATGGATGCGGACATGACAGCTGGAAGTAGGACCACAGGACCCCTCTGGTTCTTAAAGGGTTAAGAATATTCATGTACTCTGTCTGTTTCACTCTGGAAACAGACAACAACTGTCATGTCTGCCTCCATGCACACAGCATCAAAGACTGATGGAAGAGCTTATCTCTTGATCAAAGGCACAAGGGCAAAATTCATAGGGGCAATTAAGATTTTCTGGTCATAATAAGATATGTGGGGGGGGTTATTATTAATTGGTGTTCAGTCTCCTTTAATTCTGTGATTTTACCTTGTATGAGCGACTTCAGTTCAGCGCTTCAGTCCACTTTCTGCATTGCGAGCTCCCTCTACATGCCGTATATAACCCCTTGAGTGCCAGAGGGGTACACAACGTATTGCTCTGCGTGGCACTCAAAGAATTAAAGAAACCGCTTTTATTGTGTCTGTAAAGAATTAGGTCTGTCTCTATGTATTTGTGTTGAGTGTGTGTGTGAGACACAGACACTTCTTATGATCCTTTACACAGATGAGTCACAGACTTTTTAGTAAAGATTGCAGGTAGAGGGCGCTATTCCAAAAAAAAAAAAAAAAAAAAAAAAAAAATGTGAGCACGGGTTTGAATAATTAATATAAGATTACCTACAAGTGGAGATATTAAGCCTGAAAATGTGCCACTTCTGCATTCTGTGGCACCCTGTAGGTGCAGCATGGAGCCGCAGGATTTCCCACCTCCCCCCCAGCTGCCCCAGGGAACTCATTCACGCTTCCCCTCTGAGCTGTATTTTTCTGGGCTAACGTTACAACAGGCTCCGTTTACCATGCTACTGAGGTTGGTGAGTGGAGGTTGCAAGCTCAGTAGCATGGTAAACGGAGGTGGGAAGTCCTTCGGCTCCATGCAGCCCCAGGGCCGGAACCTACCTCGCCTATAGGGCCTAGGGCGCACAAGTACTGGGGGCGCGGGCATGCAGCGGAGAAAAGCTGCGCCCGCACCCACCACACCGGAACGCAACACAGACAGGTCTGTGTTGCTACTGCGCTCCCTCATCGCGGTCGCTCTTTAGTAATGCAGAGCGCGCTGGGAGTCATGATCTCCCGGCGCGCTCAGCATTACTGGAGAGAAGACGGCGTGGGAGCTATAGGTATGTGATGGGGGGCAAGTTGGAGCTGAGGGGGCATAGTGGAGCTGCTGGGGGCAAAGTGGAGCTGATAGGGGCATGTTGGAGCTGAGGGGGCATAGTGGAGCGGATGGGGGGCAAAGTGGAGCTGGTAGGGGCATGTTGGAGCTGAGGGGGCAAGTTGGAGCTGAGGGGGGGCAAGTTGGAGCTGGGGGGGCAAGTTGGAGCTGAGGGGGCAAAGTGGAGATGGTGGGGAAAGTTGGAGCGGATTGGGGGCAAGTTGGAGCGGATGGGGGGCAAGTTGGAGCTGGTGGGGGACAAAATGGAGCTGGTGGGGGGCAGGAGCTGATGGGGGGCAGGAGCTGATGGGGGGCAAAGTGGAGCTGGTGGGGGGCAAAGTGGAGCTGGTGGGGTCAAAGTGGAGCTGGTGGGGTCAAAGTGGAGCTGATAGGGGTCAAAGTGGAGCTGATAGGGGTCAAAGTGGAGTTGGTGGGGCAAGAAAAGAGGTGGGGTATAAGTAGGTGGGGTATAAAGGGGTGGGACACAAGGGGCGGCAAAAGTAGGTTTTGCCTAGGGTGGCAAAAATCCTTGCACCGGCCCTGTGCAGCCCATACAGGGTGCCGCAGAATGCAGAAGTGGCACATTTTCACTCTTAATATCTCCACTCGTAGGTAAGTGGGGGGGCAGCACTAATCTTATATTAATTATTCAAACCCGTGCTCGCATTTTTTTTTGGATGCGAATGTTCCACTTTAAAGTTAGATTTATATGTGTGATTAAGTAAGACTTGTTTATAATGTTATTATAATTGTGGTGTAATTTAAAGCGGAACTATCCCTCCAAATAAAATGCCCCCCCCCCAATAATTACTGATACAGCAATAAGCATAGAAATAGTAATATTATCCAGGATAAGTCCATCGTTATTAAGAAATCCTCCTTGATAATAATGTCTCACAATAAAAACAGCTCCAATTAATCCTCATAGTATTTGGACTTTGGAGAGTGTTATTTCAATTCTGTCAGAGTTGTAGTTCAAGAGTAATTCAATGACAAAGTATCCCCCTCCCGCCCCTTTTACTGATGTAACACTGCTCAGCCAGATCAGAAGGGAGGTGCCCAGGTAGACTGCAGAGAGGGACAATCTTCAATTAAGATAAGGGAAAAACCTGAAAAGCTTGTCAAGGGGGGCAGGGCTTTCATTGTTCTCATAGGAAGAAGATTGTCCCCTTCTGTTATCTGTCTGGTCTATGGACTGCATTCCACATCTGAGAAGAGATGGCTTACACTAGGTAAAAGGGGCGGGAGGGGGTACCGTAAAATCTCAGGTATAATACGCACCTGTATATAATTATAGGGGAAAACAAGACTGCCTATGTATAATACACACCCTTGTTTTCCCCTCTTATGAAAAAAAAATTTATCCAGCCAGAACCCTTCCCTCCCTCCCCCGGTGCTATCCGATTCTAAAATGCCACTTACTTTCTTCAAAAGTCAAGTCCACACATTTTCATCATCATCAGGAAACATGTAAACGATGTGAATCTTCCCCTGCGGGCGGCTTCCATTCGCCGCCCGCTTCCTTCCGGCTATGGTACTGCCCTGTGAGGACCTTCAGATTCTCACAGGGCATTACCATTGGCCGGAGCCGGTAGGTCCTGAAAGCCAATTGAAGGAAGCGGGCGGCGAATGGAAGCATGCCGTCCGCAGGGGAAGATTCTTTTCGTTTACATGTTTCCTAATAATGTTGAAAATGCGGGGACTTGTCTTTTGAAGAAAGTAAGTAGCATTTTAGAATCGGATAGCGCTGGGGGAGGGAGGGAAGGGTTCTGGTCGGCTTAATTAAAAAAAAAAAAAAAAAAAAAAACCAACTCTCGAGTAGAGTATGCACCCCCCACTTCACATAAGGTGAAGTGGGGTAAAATTGTGCGTATTATACCCGAGATTATATGGTAACTTTATCATTCAATTACTCTTGTACTACAACAGTAGTGAAATAACACTCTCCATGGACCAAATACTATGAAGATTAATCGGAGCTGCTTTTATTGTGAAACACTACTATCCCTTTAATAACGCCGGATTTATTCTGCATAATACTACTATTTCTATACTTATCGCTAAATCAATAATTATTTGGGGTACTTTATTTGGAGAGATAGTTCTGCTTTAACGAGACTATTTGATAAAAATTAATTAATCGCAGTTGTTAAAATGACAATTAATGACAGAAACTGCTAACTGGCACTAATGATTATCTCAACATTTACTTTGCAATGATTCCTGTGCAGTGATGCTCAGTAAGGCTATAGATTGTAATGATTCCTGTGCAGTGATGCTCAGTAAGGCTATAGATTGTAATGATTCCTGTGCAGTGATGCTCAGTAAGATTATAGATTGTAATGATTCCTGTGCAGTGATGCTCAGTAAGACTATAGATTGTAATGATTCCTGTGCAGTGATGCTCAGTAAGGGTATAGTATGTAATGATTCCTGTGCAGCGATGGTCAGTAAGGCTATAGATTGTAATGATTCCTGTGCAGCGATGGTCAGTAAGGCTATAGATTGTAATGATTCCTGTGCAGCGATGCTCAGTAAGGCTATAGATTGTAATGATTCCTGTGCAGTGATGCTCAGTAAGGCTATAGATTGTAATGATTCCTGTGCAGCGATGCTCAGTAAGACTATAGATTGTAATGATTCCTGTGCAGCGATGCTCAGTAAGACTATAGATTGTAATGATTCCTGTGCAGCGATGCTCAGTAAGGCTATATAATGTAATGATTCCTGTGCAGTGATGCTCAGTAAGACTATAGATTGTAATGATTCCTGTGCAGTGATGCTTAGTAAGGCTATAGATTGTAATGATTCCTGTGCAGCGATGCTCAGTAAGGCTATATAATGTAATGATTCCTGTGCAGTGATGCTTAGTAAGGCTATAGATTGTAATGATTCCTGTGCAGCGATGCTCAGTAAGGCTATATAATGTAATGATTCCTGTGCAGTGATGCTCAGTAAGGCTGTAGATTGTAATGATTCCTGTGCAGTGATGCTCAGTAAGGTTATAGATTGTAATGATTCCTGTGCAGCGATGCTCAGTAAGGCTATATAATGTAATGATTCCTGTGCAGTGATGCTCAGTAAGGCTGTAGACTGTAATGATTCCTATGCAGTGATGCTCAGTAAGGCAATAGATTGTAATAATTCCTGTGCAGCGATGCTCAGTAAGGCTATAGATTGTAATGATTCCTGTGCAGTGATGCTCAGTAAGGCTATAGAATGTAATGATTCCTGTGCAGTTATGCTCAGTAAGGCTATAGAATGTAATGATTCCTGTGCAGCGATGCTCAGTAAGGCTATATAATGTAATGATTCCTGTGCAGTGATGCTCAGTAAGGCTATACAATGTAATGATTCCTGTGCAGTGATGCTCAGTAAGGCTGTAGATTGTAATGATTCCTGTGCAGTGATGCTCAGTAAGGTTATAGATTGTAATGATTCCTGTGCAGCGATGCTCAGTAAGGCTATATAATGTAATGATTCCTGTGCAGTGATGCTCAGTAAGGCTGTAGACTGTAATGATTCCTATGCAGTGATGCTCAGTAAGGCAATAGATTGTAATGATTCCTGTGCAGTGATGCTCAGTAAGACTATAGATTGTAATGATTCCCATGCAGCGATGCTCAGTAAGGCTATAGATTGTAATGATTCCCGTGCAGCGATGCTCAGTAAGGCTATAGATTGTAATGATTCCTGTGCAGCGATGCTCAATAAGGCTATAGATTGTAATGATTCCTGTGCAGTGATGCTCAGTAAGGCTATAGAATGTAATGATTCCTGTGCAGTTATGCTCAGTAAGGCTGTAGATTGTAATGATTCCTATGCAGTGATGCTCAGTAAGGCTATAGATTGTAGTACATACACAGGTAAGACACTGTGCTATGCAATAACTAATGTGCAATGCCAGGACCCGCTCCCACAAATTTATTTACTGTTGGCATTGTAGCTGGTACTACCAGTCAAGCCAAGTACAAGATGAGAAAACTTCTGGCTGTGTTGGGGGCTAGTAGCGTTTCCTGCATTAGATTGATGGCGGAGAAATAAAACAATTGTACAATCAGACTGTCTCTATAAACGTCTCTTGGTGAGAGAACACATTGTCCAGTAACTAAAAGAGCAAGGAGCATTCAGCCAATTCAGAGCATGGACTGGCACCATGCCACCGGGTGTCTAACAGGGCCCATTGTCCCAAAACTGTGAGAATCTGGCACATAATACAGTGCTCCCCAAATGACAGCAGAGGTACACCAAGGGATGGCACAGAACGCAGTTATATGCGTAATTGCATTAATCATGTGTGTGCCTGCGGGGACTGCACAACAGTTGTGATGCACACCTTTAACATTTAAATGGTTAAAGAAACACTAACACCTCTTAACCCTTTTAAGTGGAACTTTCACCTTAATTCAAGTTTGCATATTTGAAAACTGTATTAAAAACCACCTGTGTATCATGCTATCCAAAAGTCCAGCAAATGTAAGGTTAAGGAGATATTCATACTTTCTACCATATGCTAATGTATGATAATTGTGGAACCGTGTGATACCAGTGATGTTTCATATGCAAATTAAGCTTTTCAGTTACATTTCACATGCTAATTATTTCCAGTGATGTGTGACATGCTAATTAAGGTCTTCAATGACATGTCATACGCTAACGAAGGCTTCAGTGACATGCCATATGCTAATGAATCTCTGTGCAGTACCAGGAAATGCTCACTTTCACTTTGACCGGAAATCAGAGTGTGTGGACTTGTGGACGGGACTTTTGGTTAATGTGACACATAGGCAGTTTTGAATGAAGTTTTCAAACATTCAAACTTGCATTAATGACCCTTGACGGTCATGGAACGTCATGGGTAAAAAGTGCCTGAACGGCCCATGACATGATTTCAGGGCTCCCCGCGCGGCTGACCGCCATTCTGGGATCCCTGAGTCAGATCGTCAAAAAGAAAAAAAAAACCTCCGTGGTACTTTAGTGACCGCCGCGTGCCTGCTCGGCTGGTCGTTAAGGGGTTAAAGGGAAATTCTCACCTCTATTAAAGTTCATCTTATTTTAAAGTGCCATGTGAGTTGGAGCTCTCTCTTGCCAATGAAAGCGCTCCAGCTCACATGGAGGAAGCCTCGGTCATCGGAGGAAGTGGGAATGAGGTGCTACTGGGGAGGGGAAGATGCGATGATTGGTAGGCTGCGGTGCAGAGCTGTACCACCAACTGTCCTTGACGGATGTTACAGACTTCTTTTAAAAAGGTTATATCTCGGCAAAAAAAAACAAAAAAAAAACGGATGGAACGTTAACTTTAAAATAAGATGTACTTTAATAGAGGTGAGAGTTCCCCTTTAAGGTGAGAGACCACTTTAAGGTCCAGAACAGAGAACACATTGAAAAGCTTTACTTTAAAGGGATAGTAATACTTACAAATTACTAATCCCCATATTGTAGCTTTGTTAAGAAGAAACTTATTGTCCCCAGTGTCATCTCTCAGACCCTTATGGTTTGAGAGATGATAGTTCTCAAAGTCCCCCCCCCCCTTCCGTGACTGAACGCTGACTGCAGGGGAAGTTGTTGTACGACAGTCTTATGTGCATCAGGCGGCTCTGCAGCTGAGCTGAAATCTCGTTTATAAAAAAGAATTCTTTCACTGAAACGGTCTTCTACGTGTGATTGGTTTGCAAGCACATGTAGAACACCGTTTTAGTGAAAGATTTCTTTTTTATAAACGCCATCTCGGCAATGCTGCAGAGCCGCCTGATGCACGTAATACCGGATATCCCTGCAGTCAGCGTTCAGTCAGGGAAGGGGGAGGGAGGGGGAACTTTGAGCGCTATCATCTCTCAAACCATAAGGGTCTGAGAGATGACACTGGGGGCAATAAGTTTCATTTTAACAAAGCTACAATATGGGGATTAGAAATTTGCAAGTATTACTATCCCTTTAATCCGGGCAAAAAATCACAATGGCCAATATTAATCGATCCTGTGTATTGTTTCTCCAAAATTAGCTCTAGATCACGACGTGGAGGTAGATATTTTTTTGCTAGGATTCCAGGACCCCAGACGCCTGCTATTGGATACTTCCTAAAAATCATTCCATGAGAGGACTTTGGGATTCTTGAATCTTCCAAAAAAAAAAAACAACCCTCCATCAGTCATTAAAAACTAGTTTTGGAGGACCAGCCCATACAGGATCGATATATAGCGGCCAATGGGATTTATGGCTCAGAGTAACAGTTCGAGTGCCACAGAGGTATCCAGCTCATGGCAACGCAATGTGTTGGATGCGTCTCTGGCACTGAAAGGCTTAAGGTAAATGGTGAGTTGGTTGTGATCCTTTAAACAGAAAACAGATGTGAAAGGGAAGAGAGTGGCAGATGGAGGTTTTCTTACCACTGGCAGGATTGGCAGATCTGGATCCTTTTAGTAGGAAAGCAAAGTGAAGGGACAGCAAAAAGGGATTTAGAAATTCCACAAACAGTAACATAAACATGCACCCTGTACGAATCCCTCTCTGTCGCTAACTGCCTGAAAAGACGGCCCTTCAAATCCAAATACAGATTTTCAATCCGCCTTATAGAATCCAAAAATGCTAGCAAAGAAAATTCACATTTCGTTTTGAAACCGCAGCCCCTGGTGGTGATGTCACGCTCTTCCTCTCTGCCTGGCACTGTATGTAAATAAGATACTGGGCACAGAGGGCCTGTAATGGAGGGAACGTGACATTAACGCAAGGAAGAGCGGACTCAAAATGAAACACCAAGGGCCTCTTTTTAGTGTATTTACCCTTAAAATGATCATATCATCGTAAAATTGTAAGATATGAGGATTATAAAGATGTTAAAAATGGTTTAACTAATTTAAGGGTTAAGATAAAAAAAAATCCAAATATTCTGATGTAAAATTGTACGAATTCCTCTTTCCATCACTTTAAAAAAAAAACTGTGCTAAGTGACATCAAGCTTCTTAGATATTCCTCGCAAAAATGTAAAACTAATTTTAAATAATGATCAGAGTTTCCAGCCATGGGGGTTTGTACAATTTTAAAACTAAGCATTTCGGCTAGTGAAATCTACACCCCACTTACACACAGAATAGAGATTTACTAACTCCCTCATTGTCAGGTCCGCTGTGACACCTTGAGGATCGTAGGGGTGCGCTTTCCAATGCTCTGTGCACCTCTCTGGTTCTCAAGGGGTTAATATAAGTAAAAAACAACAAATCTCCTCTCCCTGGGCTCCATCAGTAGGACTACTGGACCCCCTACAGACAAAACTCAAACAGCCAGATATTAGTAAAGGTAGAAAATGACAGTTAATAGGAAGACAATAGAGAGCCTGGGTTCAGCACAAGATTATAAATCAAACTTGGGTTTAACCCTCTGAGTGCTGCAGAGAAGGACTTGAGAAGTAGTATCTGTTGCTCATGTTTCTGGTACTCAGAGGGTTAAATCTTAACTGGCATGAAATTTCCTCTTTTTCAGATTTTGAAAGATGCACAGTTTCCTTACGCTGGGACTGGGATACAATCTTGGCTCGGCTGCGCCCGCGGGTGTCCACTGGTGTGGAGGTTGTGCTGGTCGTGCTTCCAGAACTCTGTCTTCTTGTGCGAATGCGACCTAGCCCAGGACACAGTAAAACAGGGTCACCTGGAGTCACATTCTACACCACATGCATAAAGCAGGGATGGGCAACCTAAGGCCATGGGCTGGGAGTGATGGGAAGTGTAGTTCTCAGCCGCCTCAGGTTGCCCCCCCCCATACGTATCAGAGCCTTTCCTACGAATTAAGATCTCCCCACCTTAGTCTCACTATCGGAGACTTACTAGACTTACTATGCAGATTAAATATATAACAATTAGAGATTATATATATATATAGATTATATCTATAGGTCATTTGGGTCTACATAAAATCTGAGTAATTACCTGTAATTTTAAGTGGAACCAACACCCAATGACAACGTAGGTTCATTTGATAAAACTTACAGAATCACCTGTATGTTATATTAGACCAGTGTTTCTCAATGTTAGTTCTTGGACAGACCAACAGTGCAGCTTTACAGGAGAATCTTTAACCTTAATCACCAGCGAGTAATCAGTGGATCTGTCACTGTGACTGAGCTCCATGTGCTTAACTAGTGATATCCTGAAAATCTGAACTCTTGGTGTGTCAAGCACTGGAGCTGGGAATCACTCTGTTAGACGTTGTGTATTTACAATAATGGTTTATGAGATACTTAAAGGAGCAGTAAACATTTTTTATGAAAACACATTTTACAGAGCTTTTCCTGCTGAATAAAACAAGGTCACTCCCAACACTTTCAGATGTTTCATTCAAAAATTAAAACAGTTTAAATAACCAGGAAGTAAATTTATTGTGTTTACTTCCTGATAGTTCTAACAGGAAGTGAATTTACTGTGTTTACTTCCTAATAGTTCTGACAGGAAGTGACAAGCAGTTTCTATCACATTCTATGGAGAACTGTATGTCTCTGACTTTTCTGACTTTCCTTTCCATTAGAATCTAACAGGAAATCTAATTGGAATTTGACCACTAGAGGGCACTGCTAATATAAAAAAACATGGGTTTAAACTGTAATAACTCTGGAAATATAAATCTATCGGCAGTGGGAGTACCCTTATTTTACTCAATAGGAAAATCCCTACAATATATATTTTTTCATTAAAAATGTTTACTGCTCCTTTAAATCTATTATGTGTCAGTTTATGCGAGTCAGTGAGGAAAGCAGCTGTGTGCCAGATACTACCAATCTCCACTGCTTCTCCAACCCATATGCCAAGCATTCATTCTGGCATACAAAAGGTTAAAAATAAATGTAGTCATACAGTTATCTGACTGCAGAATCTTATGAACCCCATTTCTCCAGTTACTAAAATAAGCAGGAAGGAGGAAGCACAAGCGGGAGGGAGTATAGCTGGGTGGTGGGAGAGCAGTGGGAAATCTTAGTACCTGGCACACGGTTGTGATGGTCAGTAATGTTTAACTTGCAAAATATGATAAATAAAAGGTAAATATACCCAAAATGACTATTTTAACTAAAAAAAAAATGGCTACCATAACAGAGCTGAATTTGAAAGCTCTTTCAAATGAGCCCACATTGTTACATTACTTTAACTTCACTATTAGTGAGCTTGATAATTAGATGCTGCCTCAAGTGTTTTCTGGGTAATAACCATGCGTTAAATGACAGTCCGATAGAGACTTCCAATCTGGGTTTATGCAGAAACAATCAGTACACGCAGCTGCCAATTTATCAAGTTTGTTACTGAATTGTATTTGCTGTTGACCTCTCCTTCATTTATACAGCAGTCAGTTATAGTTGTATATGATTTATTTGCATTTAATCTCTGTACACTACAGCAGGAAACTTCAAAAACAGCAAAAAACACACACCAATTTATCACATTGCTGTATAAAGAACTCTGTGTATGTTAATGTGAGTTCCAGAGGGGTATGCAACATATTGCTTTCCATTGCGTTGAGTACCCCTCTGGCAATCAAAGGGTAAAACAAGAGTCACTTATCCCTGTAATTACCATTTAAGGAAATTTTAACCATTCGTAAGCCATAAGGCACCCTAAGGGAAAATACAAATTTACAAGTGTGTATTAATAATATGAAAGGGCAGGTTGAACTGTTTACTGCCTCTAAAACAATATACATTAACCTTTATTTATAAAGAAGAAGAGTTCAGATACATGTACTACCTGTGACAGATTGCTTATTAATTAATGATAGGTCAAGGCTCTGGAACCATTTAACTCAAGAAACAAAAATATAAATATTTGTACAGCACAATAGATAGACATTCAGTAATGCATTTGGACACACAAACTCATCACATAACACTATACGCAGCCACTGTTAATACACACATCAAGTGTCATTGGCGTAAAAACTAAATAGGATATCAATATCTTAGATACTAGAGCTCACCAATGCATCTCTCCCTAGGATCCAATATGTTAACTTAAGTCTGCAGCTTAAAGGGCTAGTAATAGTTCATACTACACATTGCACAGAATGTTGAGCACGTGTAATAATTGTGCTCCTCAATATAAGTTTGCCACATAACTTTCTACTTACTGTGTAATCTAATGGTGAAGATGATCTCTCGCGCCCCTTTCCCTGATGTCATGGTTTTCGTCTCAGATCAGATGGTGGATCACTAGGAGAGACAATCTTCACGCAGTATTAGGAAAAACATTCCCTCCTTCATCAAGCGGGGCAGGTTTTTCCTTATACTGAACAAGGGAAGATTTGTTCCTCATTGCGATCTGTCTGGTCAAGCGACTGGGGCTTCAGAACTGAGGGGAGAAGGCTTCACATCAGGGAACGGAATGGGACAGATCACCTTTAACATTATAGTACACAGTAATTAGCAAGTTATGAGGCAAATGTACATCACAGAGGACAACTATTACACATGCGCAACGTTCTATGTTATGTGAATCATTACTATCCCTTAAAGAGGAACTATCATCCCCATCTAAAGTCCACCCCACCTTATTAGGCATCTAGCAATAAGCTTAAAGGAGCAGTAAAGTTTTTTTTATGAAAACACATTCTGTAGATAATTTCCTGCTGAATAAAACAAGGTCACTCTCATCATTTTCAGATGTTTGATTCAAAATTTATAGCAGTTTAAATAATCAGGAAGTGAATTTACTGTGTTTACTTCCTGATAGTTCTGACAGGAAGTGAATTTACTGTGTTTACTTCCTGATAGTTCTAACTGACAGGAAGTAACTCAGCAGTGTCTATCACATTCTATGGAGAACTGTATGTGTCTGACTTTTCAGACTTTCCTCTCCATTAGAATCTACCAGAAAATCGAATTAGAATTTGACCACTAGAGGGCACTGCTAAAGTAAAAAAAAAAAACATGGGTTTAAACTGTAATAACTCTGGAAATATAAATCTCTCTGCAGTGGGAGTATCCTTATTTTACTCCGTAGAAAAATCCCTACAATATATTTTTCATAAAAAAAAGTTTACTGCTCCTTTAACAATCAGACTGTTAAGTAGAATAAAGACCACATTAGTCAGAAATCCTTCCTCAGCCGACACTGACGGCCAGGGAACAGCGCTCTAGAGGCATCTGTGCCGTCAGTCCCTTCCGGCACCTTAAAGTACCATGCAACGCCTCCTAGAGGACACTGGGACTGACTGTGCAGGCGTACAGTCATCTGTAAGAAAATATGTCTGCACGGTTGCCTAGCTGTCAGTGTCGTCTGAGGAAGGATTTCCGACTAACGCAGTCTTTATTCTACATCAGTTTGCTTGTTAAACTTATCGCTAGATGCCTAATTAGGTGGGGTGGACTTTAGTAGAGGTGACAGTTCCCCTTTAAAAACGTGATGACCCAGAAGGAACCGTGCGCTCCAACTCAGTACAAGGTTTATCCAGGCGGATACTCCCTAATCCAGCGAGACTACAGGTAAATACAAATCTGATTTAAAATGGGTGTTTAACCCCTTGAATGCTAAAGAGATGTCCAACACATTGCTTTGCTAAGTGTTTGAGACCTCTCTACAATTCAAGTGGTAACAAGGCCCATTTAAATCAACAGGGATTCTGGGAACTTTTATTTGCCCCAAAATATGTGATTGGTTTGCTCCCTTCATCCTTATTACATCCTTATTACATCAGCATTGGTGTTTCCCAGACGATAGCAAAACGGGGCAGAAATGCAGCAGTTTGGAACAAAAGAATTGTGTGTTTATTTAAAGGGACAGTAATGTGTGACTAGGACGTTAAATTTGATTACTAATAACATACTGTACCTTTGAAAGTGTCCATAATATTGTATTCTTCGTGCTATTTTATTGTAAGGTGTACCGACCCTTTTCCCTACATTACACTGCCTTCACCCAGATCTGAACGCAGGACAAATCTCAATGAGGGACAATTCTCAGTAAGTATGAGGAAAACCCTGCCCCCCACCCCCGACGAAGATGGGCTGGATTTTCCTTTTCTTATTGAAGATTGTCCCTCGCTGCATCCGTCCAGACCAGACAGAGGATCAGTGACGCAGAGAAAGAGGCGGGAGGGGGATCCTTTCCTCTTTAATATCTTATAAATTACAAAATGTAAGTAATTAAACATAGCGAAATAGGTTATAAAAACCTTACAGAAGACTTGGAGATAAAGTTTAATATAGACATTACTATCCCTTTACTCTGTACCATCCAGTCTGTCCATATCCATATAGTTTGATGGTAATTTTATTGTAAAGTTTCCCCCTTCTGTCCCTTTCCCTACGTCACTCTTCTTCCCTTCAGATCTCAAAATTAGTTGATTGACCGGACGGATTGCAATGAGGGACAATCTTGTCTCTGTCTGTAGAAGTAAAATCCTGCCCCTCCTTAACTCAGGGTTAAGATTGTCCCTCATCGCGATTCATCCAGATCAGCTTTCTTCTCTGAGTGAATTCAGGGTGATGTAGGGAAAAGGGGCGGGAGGGGGACGCTTTAACCCCTTAACAACCACTGCCTTGCCAGGACTGTCATTGCTGGCCGGCACTTAAGGACCAGTGGCGGTCCTGGAAATCATAATAAAAAAAAAAATTGCCCCGTGGTCCTCAAGTGCCGGTCGGGCATGAGCACGCCAGTCCTTAAGGGTTTAACTCTTTGAGTGACAGTGGGGTATGCAACAAGTACCCCTCTGGCACACAAAGGGCTCAAATAAAATAACACGAATAATACAACGTTATTGACAACTGGAAAGTTCCAGTTCATTATAGAAAAGTTTAATGAATAAATAAAAGTAATTATGCACACACACTACTGTCCCTTTAATTATCTCAGCAACTGAACCACATTGTTGTTTTAGAAAAGCAGGAGCCAGGGCGGAAACCCCATGACCCCCAACATCCCATCAGATATAATGGCACTCTATGTTGTGCATCACTGGAGCTTTATCCATTGGGGTACAGGGGGAAGGGGTACAATGCAAAATAAAACTATTACAACAGGAACAGCCAACCCTGGTCCTCAGTAACCAGCCATAGTGAGCAATCTGCACAAAGGAAGAGAGGAACAATTTGGGGGCAAAACCACCTGGAAGAACACGAAGTGATTTCTTTGGGACATTTAACGTATTGGAAGATACAAAACCTCTCCGGTGTGCTGCACTAACACGTGCTGGAGACCTCTTTGACAGAGGTTAACAGTCACATTTAAATCAATAAGAATTTGGGGAAATTTAATTTGTCCCCTCTGGTGCAGCTGGTTTGCCCCAGAATCGCTCCACTTTTTTTTTCCCTGAATTTGACTGAAAGGGGCCATATGGTCAAAAGAAAAAGTGGAGGTGTTCTGGGGCAAACCATTTGCACTACAGGGGAGAGCTAAATATTTCAAAAATTCCGAAGGATTTAAATGGGGATTTTAACCCCTTCAATGCTAGAGAGGTCTTTCGCAATACGTTGGTGACCTCTAGCATTGAAGGGGTTACTTCACTGGAACGGTTTACAAAGTGTGCTTGCAAACCAGGTATACTTCGTAGACCGTTCCAGTGAAGTAATTCTTCTTCTATGTCGCGATCTCTGCTCTGCTGAAGAGCCTCCAACGGTCCAGGGGCCGGATTCCCCTGTGGGTAGCTAAAGCGCGGACGTCTGGGAAATGGGGGGGGGAGGGACTTTAGTGGCTAATATCTCTCAAACCATAAAGGTTTGAGAGACGGGACTGGGGTCATTTAGTTTAGTATTTTAATAGCTACAAGACTGAATTTTATTAAAATGTGACAACACTATCCCTTTAAAGTGGAGCTATCCCCCTATATTAAGCCCCCCCAATAATTAGAGATATGGCGATTAGGTTCTTAACAGCCCTATTATCAGGCACTAGTAATATGTTCTGAAATAATCCTCCTTTTTCTCAGACTGACGGGCAGGCTTCTAGCTTTAGACCTGTCTGTGCACCTGCGTCATAAGTCCCTTCCTGTTACCTTAAGGTACAATGCAGCGCCTCCTAGACCAGGACAGACAGCGCAGGCGCACAGATGTCTCTAAGACAAGATGTCTGCGTGCAAACCTGGCCTCTGGTCTCAGAAGTAGGAGGATTACTTCAGAACTTGGTACTTGTGCCCGATAATAGAACTGTTAAGAACCCTCGCCATATATCTAATTATTGGATGATCTTTCTGCATTATGTTTTCCCCTACGGTGCAAATGGTTTGCCCCAGAACTCCTCCACTTTTCTTTTGAACGTACAGCCCAAAGTATCCGATGAAGGGTCATCAACTCTTTAAGGACTAGAGGGGTGTACAACAAATTGCTCAATGCGCTACACACCCCTCTTGTAGTTAAAGGGATTGTAATGTAAATAATATCTCGCCAAGTCTTCTTTATAAGATAACTCACTGCGCTATTTCATACCTCTTACCTGTTTGTAGTTCAAAAGTTATAAAGTGGAGAAGGATCCCCCGCCCGCCCCTTCCGGCCGCCTCCCACTGGATCTCTAAAGGTGTCGTGCTACCCAATGAATGCAGAGAGGGACAATCTTCAGGCAGTAGGTATAAGGGAAGCCCTGACCCCTTGATGAAGGAGGGCAGGATTTTCCTTTTGCTTACTGAAGTTTGTCCCTCGCTGCATCTGTCCTCACCAGACAAAGAGGCAGCGTGACGCGACCAGAAGGGGCGAGAGGGGGATACTTCTACATTTAATATCTTCAGAACTACATAAAAGTAATTTGCTAAATATAGCACAAAGTTTTAGATTTCCAATAAAGAAGACTCGGCGATCTACTTAATTGAAAACATTACTATCCCTTTAAAAGCCCTATTTAAATCAGTGGGAATTTCCAGGATTCCCCTATGAGAAAGTTGGTTTTCCCCACGATGGTTCCATTTTATCCTTCCTGAAAACGATGAGACGTTCCATACAACAGACTGCGGGAGGGATCAGTGATACAATTCCCACGATGTTACAGTAAAGCTTTTATATAGGATTAACCCTTTGAGTGCCAGAGAGGTATGTTTTGGATAACTCTCTGGCACTCACAGGATTAATATCTGTCACTTATCATTTCATACGCAGGAGACTGTTCCACTGTATGCCCCCACGTTTACAAAAACAAACGTTGGTGCCTTTGGGTTGTCCCAGAACCGCTCAAAGGGAAATACAAATTCCTACTGATTTAAAGATAAAACTCCCCATTTAACGCGTTGAGCACCAGAGGTATCCAAAACATAGCGTTTTCAATCTGCTGGCTACCTCTCTGGTGTTCAAAGGGTTAAAGGAGAAGTAAGACTTCCTAATTACCCCACTTAGCTTACTATGGACTAAAAAACAAAAAAAACAAACAAACAAAAAAAAAGGTCACTGCGTGAGTGTGTGTATAATTATATATATATGTGTGTGTGTGTGTATATGTGTGTGTATAATTATATATATATGTGTGTGTGTGTGTGTATATGTGTGTGTATAATTATATATATATATGTGTGTGTGTGTGTGCATGTATATCTGTGCGTGTGTATATGTGTGTGTATAATTATATATATATGTGTGTGTGTGTGTGCATGTATATCTGTGCGTGTGTATATGTGTGTGTATAATTATATATATATGTGTGTGTGTGTGTGTGCATGTATATCTGTGCGTGTGTATATGTGTGTGTATAATTATATATATATGTGTGTGTGTGTGTGCATGTATATCTGTGCGTGTGCATGTATATCTGTGCGTGTGTATATGTGTGTGTATAATTATATATATATGTGTGTGTGTGTGTGTGCATGTATATCTGTGCGTGTGTATATGTGTGTGTATAATTATATATATATGTGTGTGTGTGCATGTATATCTGTGCGTGTGCATGTATATCTGTGCGTGTGTCTGTGCGTGTGCATGTATATCTGTGCGTGTGCATGTATATCTGTGCGTGTGTATATGTGTGTGTATAATTATATATATATGTGTGTGTGTGTGTGTGCATGTATATCTGTGCGTGTGTATGTATATCTGTGCGTGTGTATATGTGTGTGTATAATTATATATATATGTGTGTGTGTGTGTGCATGTATATCTGTGCGTGTGTATGTATATCTGTGCGTGTGCATGTATATCTGTGCGTGTGTATGTATATCTGTGCGTGTGCATGTATATCTGTGCGTGTGCATGTATATCTGTGCGTGTGTATATGTGTGTGTATAATTATATATATATGTGTGTGTGTGTGTGTGCATGTATATCTGTGCGTGTGCATGTATATCTGTGCGTGTGTATATGTGTGTGTATAATTATATATATATGTGTGTGTGTGTGTGTGCATGTATATCTGTGCGTGTGCATGTATATCTGTGCGTGTGTATATGTGTGTGTATAATTATATATATATGTGTGTGTGTGTGTGTGTGCATGTATATCTGTGCGTGTGTATATGTGTGTGTATAATTATATATATATGTGTGTGTGTGTGTGTGCATGTATATCTGTGCGTGTGCATGTATATCTGTGCGTGTGTATATGTGCGTGTGTATGCATACATGTGTGCGTGTTTATGTGTGTGCATGCGTGTGTAGGAAATAGTTTGATTAAGGAGAGAGCTAGAGCGCTAGACTTTCACTCAAGCAATAAAAGACTTGTAAGGATACAGACAAGTGAAAACAACAATAATATTTAGTTGAACATATACATATAGTTATCTAAAATGTCCCTGATAAAGGCATACTAATGGATCATATACAGTGGGGCAAAAAAGTATTTACTCAGCCACCGATTGTGCAAGTTCTCCCACTCAAAAAGAGGATAGAGGCCTGTAATTTTCATCATAGGTACACTTCAACTATGAGAGACAGAATGGGGGGAAAGAATACAGGAAATCACATTGTAGGATTTTTAATGAATTCATTGGTAAATTCCTCGGTAAAATAAGTATTTGGTCACCTACAAACATGCAAGATTTCTGGCTCTCACAGACCTGTAACTTCTTCTTTAAGAGTCTCCTCTGTCCTCCACTCGTTACCTGTATTAATGGCACCTGTTTGAACTTGTTATCAGTATAAAAGACACCTGTCCACAACCTCAAACAGTCACACTCCAAACTCCACTATGGCCAAGACCAAAGAGCTGTCGAAGGACACCAGAAACAAAACTGTAGACCTGCACCAGGCTGGGAAGACTGAATCTGCAATAGGCAAGCAGCTTGGTGTGAAGAAATCAACTGTGGGAGCAATTATTCAAAAATGGAAGACATACAAGACCACTGATAATCTCCCTCGATCTGGGGCTCCACGCAAGATCTCACCCCGTGGTGTCAAAATGATCACAAGAACGGTGAGCAAAAATCCCAGAACCACACGGGGGGACCTAGTGAATGACCTGCAGAGAGCTGGGACCAAAGTAAAAAAGGCTACCATCCGTAACACACTACACCGCCAGGGACTCAAATCATGCAGTGCCAGACGTGTCCCCCTGCTTAAGCCAGTACATGTCCGGGCCCATCTGAACTTTGCTAGAGAGCATTTGGATGATCCAGAAGAGGATTGGGCGAATGTCATATGGTCAGATGAAACCAAAGTAGAACTTTTTGGTAAAAACTCAACTCGTCATGTTTGGAGGAGAAAGAATGCTGAGTTGCACCATACCTACGGTGAAGCATGGGGGTGGAAACATCATGCTTTGGGGCTGTTTTTCTGCAAAGGGAACAGGACGACTGATCCGTGTAAAGGAAAGAATGAATGGGGCCATGTACTGTGAGATTTTGAGTGAAAACCTCCTTCCATCAGCAAGGGCATTGAAGATGAAACGTGGCTGGGTCTTTCAGCATGACAATGATCCCAAACACACCGCCCGGGCAACGAAGGAATGGCTTCATAAGAAGCATTTCAAGGTCCTGGAGTGGCCTAGCCAGTCTCCAGATCTCAACCCCATAGAAAACCTTTGGAGGGAGTTGAAAGTCTGTGTTGCCCAGCGACAGCCCCAAAACATCACTGCTCTAGAGGAGATCTGCATGGAGGAATGGTCCAAAATACCAGCAACAGTGTGTGAAAACCTTGTGAAGACTTACAGAAAACGTTTGACCTCTGTCATTGCCAACAAAGGGTATAGAACAAAGTATTGATATGAACTTTTGTTATTGACCAAATACTTATTTTCAACCATAATTTGCAAATAAATTCTTTAAAGGGGAACTTTCACCCCGCAATAACTAAATCTCCCCTTGCTGCTCACCTGGCGACTAGCTGCTTAGTAGCGCTAGTCGCCAGAAACCTTACCCGGTTCTTCAAATATATGCGTTTTAAAGGAGCAGGAAGCACGGACGTCTCTTTACAGTGACGTCCGTGCGCCTGCGCTGTCAGTCCCTTGTCAGTCCCTTGACAAGGGACTGACAGCGCAGGCGCACGGACGTCACTGTGAAGAGACGTCCGTGCTTCCTGCTCCTTTAAAACGCCGAAATCTTGAGAACGGGGTAAGATTTCTGGCGACTAGCGCTACTAAGCAGCTAGTCACCAGGTGAGCAGCAAGGGGAGATTTAGTTATTGCGGGGTGAAAGTTCCCCTTTAAAAATCAGACAATGTGATTTTATGGATTTTTTGTCTCATTCTGTCTCTCATAGTTGAAGTGTACCTATGATGAAAATTACAGGCCTCTCTCATCTTTTTAAGTGGGAGAACTTGCACAATTGGTGGCTGACTAAATACTTTTTTGCCCCACTGTATATAACAATTATAAAGCAGTGATAGCACTGAAAAAATAAAAATCCACAAAAAATGAGCTAAAATATGTGTAGATATATAAAAAATACTCCATAGTCACTGAAAATGTCTGAGGTTTATACCGGATATAACTCTCCTGTAATAGCGGCAGGTATGTGAGTTCATAGTACGTCTCCCCTTTTGAGTACGGATGTTAGTTAGAGAGGGTGCAACATATTTACATAATATAGCTGATTAGCGGGCAGTGGTTATTGTCATACTTCTATATGTAATGCAATAACCTCTCCCATCCTTTAATTCAATGTTCCAAGCACCTCCCTCTCTTGTATCACTGATACCTTATTAGGGAAGGGAAGTACACTGTTCTATATAGAATACTCCAGCTAAAAGTATAATTCAGTGATACAAGTATTTTTTTATATATCTACACATTTTTTCAGCTCAGTTTGTGAATTTTTATTTTTTTCAGTGATATCACTACTTTATAATTGTTATATATATCATCCATTAGTATGTCTTTATCAGGGACATTTTAGATTACTATATGTATATGTTCAAATAAACATTATTGTTGTTTTTACGGCCTTTTTTTGCTTGAGTGACAGCCTAGCACTCTCCTTATCAGAACTATTTCCCGTTTTTTCTATTTTTGCCTTGTACACTAATGAGGTAATAGGACTTAAAGAGGAACTACCACCCCTTTTAAACTTTGCCCCAAATAATTACCCACCTGGCGACTAGCTGCTCAATATTGCTAGTCGCCAGAATTATTACTGCGTTACTGAGAATTAAACACTGCTCCCCGACTGACAGCCAGGAAGCAGCGCAGACATCTTTCCATAGTGACGTCCGCGCGCCTGCAATGTCAGTCCCTTTTGGTACCGAACATCTTCTAGCAACACCTTCTAGAGCAGAATGAGATTGATAGCGCAGGCATCACTATGGAAAGATGTCTGCGCTGTCTCCTGGCTGTCAGTCTGGGAACAGTGTATAATTCTTAGTAACGCAGTAATAATTCTGGAGACTAGTACTATTGAGCAGCTAGTCGCCAGATGGGTAATTATTTGCGGCAAAGTTTAAAAGGGGTGGTAGTTCCGCTTTAAGAGAGACTTTCTTTTATTAATCAGATTGTGCTCACAGTTTTATACAGAGCATGGTAGTTTGTGGGCACCATTCCTGTTTTGGTGTGTAATTGTGAGTGTGTGTGTGTAATTGTGAGTGTGTGTGTGTGAGAGAGAGAGAGAAATATATGGGTGGTGGAGCACTCACTGTGTATCAATAACTTGCCTGGGTGCCAGTCACAGGACAATGAATAGACATATGAAGAATATGGCCCTTGTTTGTGCGGAAACATAAAAATAGAAAGCACTGCACCTTTAAATGGAAATTGCCTTGCAATGCTCTGGACACCTTGCTAGAATTTCCCCATATAAATCAGTTGGAATTTGTATGGCACAGCTGGCTGGCTTCAGAATTGCTCCCTTTTTCCTTTTATTACACATGCGTCCCTATGAGTGCAGTAAGAAATAGCCCACTGAGAGGTCATTGTGCGCACAGGGAATGGATGATTACAGACAGACAGACAATGACGGACCAAGAGCACAGACACATGCGGGTCACCAGGAAGCACAGATGTGACTAGAGAATACGCCCTGGTGGATACAGACTACACAGCGGGACAGACCTCCGTCACACAGACAGACTGCTTACCCTCCGACTTAGCAGTGGTACCGCCCTCTATAGGCAAATTAAACAGAAATAAAAATAGGGAGAGGGAACAGTAGGGAGAATTAGTGACGGATCTGAAGGAAATGTTAGGCTGGATGATGACAGAAAAGAGAAAAACAAAATGAGCGTTTTCAAAAGCAGAACTAATATTACTTTAACCTCTTATATCATGAAAGGGCCAGACATGTGCCCTGCTTCGGCCTTCTGTATAACGGAGACCTGAAAGGGCCAACTATAAAGCTCTTTCCACCTTAAGGATATGTTTTACGGGTTTGATTCCATGTAATTAGATGATAATGCAATAATTAATGAACAAATGTGTTTTATATTTTATGATACAGCTGAGTTTTTACTAATTCATCACTGAAAGTTCCAACCTTGGCAGCATCAGCATTAAAAAACTTACAGCCGTCAGTGGATACATCCCCCTCGAGTCTCCTCCTCATTAGAACTGGTGCTGTGAGATCCACAGGGGCAGCTGATCATTCTTATTAGCTGATGTGATGTCAAACCCAGCAGCACAGCCAATAGGAATGAGTCTGACACTGGCAATTTCATCTCTTGCCCAAGGTGGAACAGGAAGGAGGCTTGGAGAGGACCCGTACACTGATGGGTGTAAGTTTATAATGTGGCTGGTCCCAAAGGTGGAATTAGCAGCATTTAGCAGACATGTGACTTATTGAACAACTGTAATTTGAGGAACTGTAATATGCAGTTGCAAAGGGGTATGCAGTGCAAATGGTGGAGATGTAATACACAGTCACTCAGGGGTACACAGTGTAATAAGCAGTCACTCAGGGGTACACAGTGTAATTGGTGGAGATGTAATACACAGTCATTCAGGGGTAGTGTAATATGCAGTCACTCTCGGGTACACAGTATAATTGTTGTGAGTGTAATATGCAGTCACTCAGGGGTAATGTACACAGTGTAATTGGTGGAAGTGTAGCACACAGTCACTCAGAGGTGAACAGTGTAATTGGTGGAAGTGTAATATGCAGTTACGCAATGTAAATGGTGGAGGCGCAATGAAGTTATTCAGGTATACACCTGTAATTGATGGAGGTGTAATATGAAGTCACTCAGTTGCTGGAAGCGTAATACAGCTATATAGGGGTATGCAATGTAATTGCGGGTAGTGTAATATACAGTTACACTGGGGTAAATGGCTGTTCTATGTTCCATCACAATTAAATCCAGTGCAGAAATTGGTGTAACGATGGAGAAAGTGACCCAAGGTCTCCTCACCTAACGATGCGTAGGATCCTGGGGGTAGGGCAGCGGCTGAACTGAACGGTGCGGAAGCGGAGGAAGAGGACACTTTAGATTTGGAGCTGGCTGCGGCATTGACGTCAATATCGCTTCGGGATCGCTGCAGCGACCCTACCGTGGACAAAGATTTTGTAGTTGTAGTGGACGCTGTGACACAGAAGAGAAGAAACAAACAGAACAGGTTACTGCAAAGAAGTCCAGATCAACATTTCAGATTGGTCATGTGGTACCATGGTCTGTCAATGGGAGCCGGACTAGAGAATCAACAAGGCAACATATGTACAACGTAACCAGAAGAGCGATTCTAATGGAAAACAGCAGAGAAACATTTATAGATTAACGTGCTGGAAGCTAAACAGGTTTAAAATGCATTTCTACATCAGCGATCTCTGGTATTCAAGGTGTGTAAAGCTCCATTTAACACTTTCATCTCAGAGGACATGTACAACTCATTGCAAAGCAATGCATTGTGCACCCCCTCTGGCAATCAAAGGGTTAAGACAAGAGGAGGGATTTTTAACATTGTACTTGCCTGGCCCCAGAATGGTTACACTTTTATCGTTATACATATGCCCAATTGTGAGTGGATATGAACCCTTTGAGTGCCAGGTGTATCCAATGCAATGCTTGCGATAACTCTTCAGCACTCAAAGGATTAACCTAGCATCTGTTCTAGAGATGTAACTCACTGACCATGTTCACTAGAGATAAGCAGTGACCGCTCTCAGTCATCTGGAAGGACTTTCCACACATGGGGGGTACAGTGAATGTGCTGGGATTATAGAATGGCATTGTACAGGCATGGCAGAAATGCCACGCTGAGGGCCGATTAGTAAAGCAGCGGTTCCCAAACTGCGCTCTGCTGGTGTTCCCCTTTGAATGCAGGACATTTTTAAAGAGCTGCATTTGGGCTGCGAGACCCATGGGAAAAGCCTGTTGCACAGCAGTGATAAGTGATGTCAGCCATTCAGCTCAGTGTAAGACGGAGGTAGACAACTGCTGTTGAGATCACAATTCCCATAATCCCCCAGCAGATTAAGGTCCAACAGTTGACTAATTCTACAGTAAGCGCTGCCATCATCTCCACATTGCCCCATCATCTACAACTTGTCCCCATCATCTCTACATTGCCCTATCAGCTCCAGCTTGCCCTCATATTACCCCCATCATCTCTATATTGCCACTATATCAGCTCCAACTTGCCCTCACATTGCCATCAGCTCCACATTGCCCCCACTTTGCCTCCCGCATACGTTTCCTACCTCCCTGGTGGTCCAGCGGCAGATGTCTGTGCCTCCTTCTGTAGCTGCTGTTGCTCCCGCGCGGTCTCTTTAGGAATGCAGAGTGCTCGGAGATGATGTCATCTCCCAGCGCTCTGCATTAGAGCCGACGAGGGAGCAGCAGCAGCTACAGGTCTGAGCCAAAGAAGGCATGGACCTTACCATGCGGTGGGCAGGTTGTTGCGCGATGTGCACAAAAATATATATATATATTTTTTTTATTTCAATGACAGATGCCCCTCTGTGGGGTGCGCCTGTAGGCAGATGCCTACTCTGCCTTATGGCAAATCCGGCCCTGCCTCTGGCCCTTAAAGGTTTAACACACGCTCCAGGGAATTTACTGTAATGGTTTTGAATGCTAAATGGCCATTCAGAAAAGCTGCGACTCCATCACCAACTGCTCCGGTCCTCCCTCTCGCTCTCAGTCACTTTTAGAGATGAACTCACCCCTTGATGTGCTGCTTCCAGTGGGACTTCGTTTGGTGGAAAGTGGACGGCTGAGAGACCAAAAACAAAGACTTATTAAAGGGATAGTAACACGTCACATATAAAAAATATATATTGTAGGGAACTCCCACTGCTGAGAGGTGTTTTATTTAGAGGTTATTGAAGCTCAATCTTGAAATATTTAGGTTTTTAATTTTAATATTTTACAGTGGAGCGATAATATAACTGCCCCTTGTCTGCTGTGACAGAAGGTGATGCTTGTGGTGGGCTACAAGATAACATATCACACGCAAAGCCTTCGACTAGCATTACACTACAACAATATTGAATTGCACCTCCTGTTTGATGTCAGGATCAAAGCGCAGTTCTCTGTATAGTGTTTAGCGCTCTGTCTAGAAGCCATTTTCTTGTAGCCCAGCTGTGACATCACTTCCTGTCACAGCAGACAATGGGCAGTTTGGCTTCTAGTGTTTAGAACTGTGTGCTCTGGAATCTTCATTCCGGGACATTGTATTGTCCCAGAAGGAGGCTGCCCAGGACATGGGACACACTATTAAAATCTGGGACTGTCCTGGGCAATCCAGGAAGCATGGTCACCCTGGTTGAGGCTGGATGGAGATGTGAGAAGAGGCACCGTGATTACATGATTTATACGTGGGTGCGGATAATTAATTCAGTTCTGTAGTGTCTGCCGGACAGGGGATTGAGTGTCACTTACTTTAGACTCTCCTGGGAGCTGGAGGAGGATCGGTCAGATTGGGGAAGGGAGACGATACTGTCAGAGTTCTTCAGGTGTGACTGCAGGGCCTTCTGGTACGAGGACTCCAGATTGTGGAAGAGGTGTTCAGCCTCTTTACTGAAGTGACTGTGGAATCCCCAGTAACACCTGGAAAGACCAATCATTTTAGATATTAGTTTCCTGTAATAAATTAAAGGGCCACAAACATGTACATTTAAAGGGATAGTAATGTTTCACAAAAACAGCAGCTCCAATTAATCATCATAGTATTTGGGCCTTGGAGAGTGTTATTTCAATACTGTCAGAGTTGTAGTACAAGAGTAATTGAATGACAAAGTATCCCCCTCCTGCCCCTTTTACCTAGTGTAACACTGCTCACCTCACATGTGGAATCTGGTCTCTTGACCGGACAGGTCACAGCAAGGGACAATCTTCTTATTGTGATCATAAGGAAAACCCTGCCCCCATTGACAAGTTTTTCAGGTTTTTCCTTATGATCACTGAAGATTGTCCCTCTCTGCGATCCATCTGGACAGTCTTGCTGCTCTGAGGTGAGCAGTGTTACACTAGGTAAAAGGGACAGGAGGGGGATATTTTATCATTCAATTACTCTTGTACTACAACTCTGACAGTACTGAAATAACACTCCCCATGGCCCAAACACTATGAAGATTAATCAGAGCTGCTTTTTTTGTGAAACATTACTACCCCTTTAAGGGGTATATATGTTATATTGTAAAACTGACTGCAATATAAGGACAAATAAGGTCTCCAATGCGTTTCATTACAATGAAGACCTACCTAGAATACAAGGGGTTAAAAGCCACATTTAAAATCATGAATATTTATTTGTTCCCTGGGCTGGATTAACAAGCAAAGAACCCTAGGCAAGGCACTGTCCGCACCCATAGTTCTGCCCATAGCCACTCCCTCACTCCTCATGACCACACCCCCATTCCAATCCACGGTTTCCTGACGTAGAAAATACCCTTGGCCTTTAATAAGCAAGAAAAAACCTCTAACCCCTTGGTTGCTAGAAAGGTCTAAAACACATTGCGGAGATCTCCAAACAAGGAATAAAATAATAGCCTGGAAAGGCTATCACAGGGATAATGAGATAGCTTTGGCCACTCCCACAGCTCAGAAAGTGGGTGGGGAATGCAATGCTAAGGCTCCCCTCAAAATGTGGAGATCTAGGCCGTTGCCTACTCTGCCTACTTGCAAATCCAGGCCTGTTCGTCCCGTATGGTGCAGTTAGCTGGCCCAAGAATTGTTTCCATTCTTCTTAGTAAATCAGCCCATTGTGTGCTGGCCCCACCCCCATCCCAGGCTCATCTACCCTAGACCTGCTGCAGTGAGCTCCACAGAGTCAGCCGGCATATTGTATCGGCTGTCCGCGGGAAGCTGGAGCATCCTATTGGCCATCTGCAGGAAGCTGGAGCATTCTATTGGCCATCTGCAGGAAGCTGGAGCATCCTATTGGCTTTCTGCAGGAAGCTGGCACATCCTATTGGCCATCCGCAGGAAGCAGGAGCATCCTATTGGCTTTCTGCAGGAAGCTGGCCCATTCTTACGGCTGCAGGGATGTTACAACAACCTGAGTTGCCTATTGGAACATTGCGGCATCAGACAGTGCAACCTTACAGGGGCCACTATACAGAGGATGGTAAGTTTATAATGCTGGAGCTTTAAATTGCATTTATAGGTTTACTTTACAAGTTGGTCAACTTGTAAAAAAAAAACGTAGACGTTTGATGGACCTTAGAAAAGGCTAGTGATGTTCTATTCCGTTCTAATGTGATCTCTAAACCAGAGCTTGGCCACCCAGGTCCCTAGTAAATGTTTGAGGACTACAACTCCCATCATCCTCCCCCAGCCAGCTCAGAATAGTAGGAGTTGAAGTCCAACAACAGCTAAGAGGGAAGTAGCTTGCCTTGTCCTGGGGCAGCCGACCATTCTTATACATTTAGATATTAACACCATGGGCCAAACACACAAAGGAAAGAGTGGAGTAATTCGGTCCTGAACCAGCTACGCCATACAGAAAAAATACAAATCCCCAGAGAGTGAAATGCCTCACAATACATAGTGACCTAACTAGCATTGAAGGGATTGCCGTTGGTTTATCTGAGCATTCCTCCATACATATGGCTTGATGTTCTTTCCTCCATCAGAATCTCTGAATTTCACAAAGTGCCATTAACCTCATGTCTGCTGAATACAGCGGGGTAGTTCTGCACTCCGCAGCGGAGCTGTAATGCAGGAAAACGGGCATTTCTGTAAGTACTTCCCTGCGTTTTCTATTCATTTCTCAGCATTCCTTTCCTTAACCATTCATTTTTAATCCTTTGGGTGCCAGAGGGGTACACAACACATTGCTAAGCAATGCACTGTGTACCCCTCTGGCGCTCAAAGGGTTAAAGGTTTCCTTGACAAGTTGAAATATCAACAAACACAAAATCCTGAGCAGCGATGAGAGAGTTTCCCGCTCTGTTTACTGCTATTTGCACTCGACCTGGAAGCTACTGAACATTCAGACTCCTTTCTAAGCATAATAAAGGCTCAGTGATGATACCTTTTTTTATTTTCACCTATGTTCCTTCTTTTACACGTCCGTCCCTAACATTGAGCTCCCTGGACCTCTGTTTCCAGAGAGCGTTTTCTGTCAGGGACTGTGCCCAGCTGTTTATACAATGTTGCACTATCCCTGCAGCTCTAAGAAATCTGTACTTTGTTTATACTGTATTTCTTTACATTGTTTCACTCTCAGCTTTCACTGTCCTAACAAATCTTTCTGAAAACACATTCAGACAGCTCCCTGTCAAGGACATTGTGACGGGGGGGTACAGGGGTTACTTATTGGTAGGCCGAGGGTTAAGAGATTTATCCAGCCAGACAAAAAGATAATAAATTGCATTTATTAGAGAGGTCACGGCACAAAACATAGGACAACAATTACAGGCAAACAAACAGGGGTAAAACATAAAAACTAAGCACTTCTGCGGTTCTCTTCTTAGTTGCATAACTTGCCAGGGGTTACAAATAATACTCACAGTCCACTTTAGCTTAATGCTGGAGCTTATTCATAGTCCCACTAGAGGCAAGAGTAGGCATCCTGCCCACTACACATGCTGCTGGAGCACATGAAGGTTCCTTGTATCTTTTAGTCCTGGCAGAGGAGTTGGGGAAGACATCCTAAGATCCTTGTGGTAGGAACATCAGGGTACTCTCTCTCTGTGTCTGAAGCTTCCTTGACTTACAGCCCACAACTGAAACGGTGACCTGGCACTACAGTGCCCGCTCACTCTAACTCTTCTGGTGAGGGCACTCGCCAGTCCCAGTTTCTGCAGTGCTGCTTTAGGATGCCCAGGGACCCTAGGCCTCCCACCATTATG
Source organism: Rhinophrynus dorsalis (assembly GCA_037306005.1). NCBI lineage: Eukaryota > Metazoa > Chordata > Amphibia > Anura > Rhinophrynidae > Rhinophrynus > Rhinophrynus dorsalis. The sequence goes on from CM074725.1 coordinate 253,089,889, forward strand.
GAGAGGCCCTTTCTCCTGGCCCTACATTCTCCAACTACCCTCTCTCACTCTTACTTTCTCTCTCCCAGGTTCTCTCTACCCACCCCCTACAGGATGTGTTGTCACAGTTCCCATCTACCAGGTCTCTCTCTGCTTAGCCTAATGTGAGGGGGGAAGATGCACATCCCCCCTCCATCTAACCAACACTGGTTATCTCATAGCACAATCTCTGGGTTTAGCTAGACTGCATGGCACCATTCCTTTGTACATCCTACACACTAACTAACCCATTCACTGCTGGTAACTGGACAACCCTCTCTAATGCATGCACACACAGGGGACATTAAGGTTTCAAGAATGGGAACACGTTAAGACAATGGCAATCACTGAAAACAGACACATTTCTTTCTCTGGGTGACAACCATTTCGTCACAGTCATCAAAACAATAATAATAAGTATTGGAAATTTGCCTTGACATTCTGCAAGTGTATCATATACAGCATAATGTTGAGGTTGACTGTCACATTAAAATGGACATTTCACTCTAATAGACGAACTAGTGACACATAGTTAAATCCTTTTCACTTAGTCCATACAGGACCCCTCCTCCAGAGTATAGCAACGTAGCACAAGAAACGGGAAGAAAAGAAGGAAACTCCCTGAACAAACACCCCCAAAGAGGACTCCTCTGCCCCGGGGATTTAAAACATTTTTGTTCCCCCGGGATGGAGTCCTGTGCACATCATATGGACCAAGAGAAAACAATTTAACTGTAAGTTCACTAAAATCCTATCAGGGGAGGGCTGGTAACATACGGTCCAGGGGGCAAATACAATTAAGTGGCCCATATCTACTACCGTCCAAGCCCATTGTCCCAGCCCACCCCTGCTTCCTTAATTTTAAAATTGTCCTTAATGCTGTGAATTAAAGCAAGTGATACCACAGAGCTTACTGTTGAAATGGGGCTACATTAGTGATACTACAGTGCTTACAATATAACCCTGTGAGTGCCAGAGTGGTATACAACACATTGCTTTTTCAATGCTTTGTGTACCCCCCTGGCACTCAAAGGGTTAAGTAGAGATAGAATAGTGATGCCATAGAGCTTGCAAGGGAAATGGATTATGCTACTAGTGCAGCTCTGTTTGGATTGTAGCTCTGCGGTATCACTTGTATATAGAGTCATTTCACAAGTTCTGTGGTGTCACTAGTGTAGCTCCATTTACAGCAGCAAGTGGGAGATTGAGTGAGGCAGTGGCCCACCAGCCCAGACACATGGCCAGCCCAGGGGGCAACTGCCCACCTGCCCCCAGGCCAGCCCTCCCCTGAATCCTATTTTCTCTTACATCCTATACAGAAAGCAGAAACCATGGGATATACCAAAGCCCCTACTAAGGTTCCTGAGGGGGAAAAAAAGTATTGTAAACTGGCATCACACAAACCTCAGGGGTCAATGGACAGCAGCACAGAAAACAACCAAACAAGAACCAATAGCGTCCAAAAACTCTGCATAGGGTACAGATAAGGAATCCTCAAACAGGCACAACAGCCTGAAGGACCTTCCAGCCAAAGCTGGCCTCGGACATGGCCAAGACACTGACATTGTAGTGTTTGGTGAAAGGGTGTAAGGATGACCACGTCACTGCCTTGCACAGCTGTTTAGCAGAATCTTGGTTCTTGTAGGCTCAAGAGGCACCCACAGATCTGGTGGACTGCGCTGTGACTCAGAAAGGAACAGGTTTCTTTCTGATCACATACACTCATCATGTAGTGGCCTTGAGCCATGAAACACTGACTTTGGACACATCCTGGCCTGCCCCAGGGCTTCAGGAAGGACAGAGAATCCAACGTTCTAAAAGGCTGTGTGCGATGTGAATACTTAAGGCATTATACCATGTCCAACAGGTGGAGATCCTGCTCCTGCTTGGTAAAGTATCAAGGCAAAAGGAAGGAAGAACAATTTCCTGGTTAATGTGACCTTGGACAAGAAACCTCTAAGAGAATGAAGGACTGCCTTGTCCTGGTGAAAGACCAGGAAAGAGGGTTTGACAGACAAGGTTTGTAACTCAGCAACTCATTAAACAGATACGGTGGCCAAAAGGAAAGTAACCTTAGGCATCACAAAACAAAAGGAAACGGATGAAAGAGGTTTAAAAGAAGGTCTCTATAGAACACCTAACACCAGGTTAAGGACCCGCAGAGGAGAGGGATCCCTAAAAGTGGGGAAGGCTTGAGACAACCCCTGAACAAAGACCTTAACATCAGTGAGAAAGACAATAGGCTTCTGAAAAAGAAGCGAGTACTAAGATCTGAATCATAATAGAGTTCAAGCTGAGAACTTTGTAACACGATCTTGAAGGAAAGCCAAAATCATAGGAGGGTTGAGGGACCGTGAAGATGCTTCCCTATCAGCACATCACTGGTAAAAAAAGTGACCAGATCCTATGATAGGCCTAAGAGGATACAGGCTTCCTAGCTTGAATCATGGGAGAGATGACATCATCTGAGAAACCCTTCTACAAGATGTCAGCCTTAAGAGCCATGTTGTCAAGGCCACGTTTCCCCTTTGCTGGTAGCAAAGTGGGCCCTGGGTCAGGTGATCCAGTTTCAGGAAGATGAAATGGCTCCTCAATGGACATGTTGAGAAGATCCAAGAACCAGGCCCAACAGGGTCAAAAATGTTCGACTGGGATGATATGAACATTCTCCATCTTGATGTTCCTCAACACCCTGGGAATCAGGGGAACTGATGGAAACATATAGGCCAGATGAAAGTACCACAGGATGGGCATTTCGTCCATCATGAAAGCTAGAGGATCCTTTGTCTTGGTGCAGAACAGCAAAACTTTCCTGTTCTCGTGGGATGCTAAGAGCTCCACTGATGGAAGACCCCAGTGGTGGACATTGATTAATTAGCTCCTGGTTGAATTCCCAGTTTCCAGGATCTAGCTCTTGATGACTTAGAAAGTCTACAACTACAATTTCTATACCTCCGATGTAAACCTCTGAGATGGCTGGTACATGGGCTTCCGTCTACTGGAGGAGCTCTCGAACCTCCGTCCAAGCTGATTCGCTTCAGGTTTCACCTTGACAGCTGATGTATACGACCGCTGTTGAAACTGGATTCTCACAGGAGTTCCCGTCAGTACCCAGGACGACTGATGAATGAATTGCCCATATTGCAAATATGGTGATCTAAAGGAGACTATCCACCCAGGTCCAATTGTCTTGTGCTATTAGGTGACCCAGGGATGTTCCCCAGCCTGTCAGGCTGATGTCCATGGTGACCATTGTCTATTATGGTACTACAAAGGGGCGTCCCAGTGTCAGATGAGGACAGTGAAGTCACCAGCATGGATCTTTCCTTGTACAAGGGAAACAGACATGGCATGAGTCAGATGGGAGTGCTTCCTTGACCAGATACTGAGAACGTCCAGCTGTAGTTTCCTCAAATGGAACTGAGAGTAGGAGACCGCTTCCAAAGCGCAGAGCAGATGTCCCATGATGTCACATGTAGTCCTTTATTGTCAACCGGCCAGGTCAGTGACTGAGACACATGCCTGGATAGAGCTTTGATCTTGTCCTCTGTCAGAAACACTCTCCCTTGGAGGGTATAAAATCTCATGCCTAAGAGGTACAGAATCTGAAAAGACACTAGAGAGGACTTCTTGAGATGCAAACACATTCTTTTTAACAGTTGAAGTCAGAATAGCCTCTGAAGGAGCCTGGGGTAAAAGGTCATCTAGATAAGGGGTTAAGGAAATGCCTTGAGAATGGACATAAGCCGCCAGGGCAACTGTGACCTTTGTGAAGATTCTTGGAGCAGACACTAGGCAAAAAGGAAGATCTGGTAGTGAAGGCATTCAAAGATGAAGAGACAGAAGCTCTGATCTGGATGAATCTGGACATGGAGGACAGCGTCCTGAAGATCTAGAGCGGCTAGAAACGCTCCTGGACACATGACAGTGATACTACAGCAAACATTCCATCATGAATCGGGGAGCTTCCACATAAAGGTTGAGATATTTCAAGTCCAGAATTTAAATGTGACTTACCTCCTTGAATACAATGCATGGGTGCCCTTTCTAATATTCAAAGGGTTAAGAATAACATTCAACTAAACAGGAATATTACAGTAAAATCTTGGGCCATAGCACAATTGTGTATAATACACAGGGGAAAATCATATCCAAGATTTTAGGTTACGCAAAGTACATGTGTATAGATATACATCCCCTGTCCCACCCCTCTACCCAAAAAATGCAAATGCTCCCTTTAACCCCTCTCCTCTTACATCCCTCCCCCACCCCAATTCAGTATCTGCTCCCCCCGGTCCCTCTCTCTCTCTCTCTACCAATAAAAAAAATGTAAATGCCCCCTTTCGAATGCCCTCTCCATTCCCTCCCCTCCCTCCTCCACCTCAATACAGTTACGTGCACGGCCCCTTTTCTGTCCTTATACCCACGTCCATCACCGGGATCCTGTCCTGATACCCACGTCCATCACCGGGATCCTGTCCTGAGGCAGCTGGGAGATCTGTGCAGCGGTCAACATGCTTCCATTTGCCTCCCGCTTCCTCCACCTCTATTCAGGGCCTATACCCACTGAGAATACCGTAATGCTTTGCCAGGTCCTGACAGGGCACTACCACAGTTTCAATGCACAGAAGTCTGAGACTACGGTAGTGCCCCGTGAGTAGCTGAAATGTAAAAACATGCCTCTGGCTGCCTCTGGAGGGGGTCCCGATCATAGACGTGGAAAGAGGAAGGGAAAGAAAAGTGGGTTCAGATAACTGTATTGAGGTGGGGGAGGGAGGGATGGTGGTGAAAAGAGATTGAGGGGGTATTTTAAATATGCTTTTGTTTGTGGGGTTTTTATGGTGTATAATATGCACCCCTACTTACTAAAGGGTGAAAAGGGGGTAATAAATAAATAAGTGTATATTATGTCAGTTATTATACAGTACTTGCTGCCTTTGGAACATTTGGTTTACTCCCGTATTACTCCAGTATTCCTTTAAAGGGATAGTAATACTTCGTTTTAAGTTTTTTTTATTTTGTAGGCATTAAAAAAACATGAAGAATGATATAAGCCTTATCTCTCAAACCTTTATGGTTTAAGAGATATTCACAAGCAAAGTATCCCCCTCCCGCCCCTTTTACTGATGTAACACTGCTCAGCCAGATCAGAAGGGAGGTGCCCAGGTAGACTGCAGAGAGGGACAATCTTCAATTAAGATAAGGGAAAAAGCTGAAGAACTTGTCAAGGGAGGCAGGGCTTTCATTGTTCTCATAGGAAGAAGATTGTCCCCTGCTGTTATCTGTCTGGTCTATGGACTGGATTCCACATCTGAGAAGAGATGGCTTACACTAGGTAAAAGGGGCGGGAGGGGAAACTTTGCTTGTGAATATCTCTTAAACTATAAAGGTTTGAGATATAAGACTTATATCATTCTTCATGTTTTTTAATGCCTACAAAATAAAATAAAGATAAAACGAAGTATTACTATCCCTTTAAACATTGGGCCGATGGTCCACTGAGATTTATTAATAATTACAGAGGCATGAATTTATTTACTCACTTCCTCGCAACGATCCGTGCTTCTGAATCTGCGTCGTGAATTCCCTTCTTGATCGTCTCTGATAAGACGGAGATGTGCCTGGAATTGAGAGGAGTGATTAAGGTAGAGATCCAGACTGCGAGGGGAAAAACCCTTTGTTTCTGGTCAGCAGAACATCAGATTACTGTGGTCCCACTTCAACACACCATACAGCCAATTATAGTAAGAACTGATTTACAGGGCTATTAAATCACTCGTCTGAAAGGGGAGGCAGAACGGAGATGAACAGCGCAAGCCTGAGCCGGAATTCCTAGGAATTGCTCCTCTGGTTGTGATAGAAACTAGTGAGGTGAACACAG